>JAEPRB010000591.1:0-12118 GCA_016758965.1 Circinella minor
AAAAAATATTCATCTCGAAATTTAAAAACACCATTCGCGATTATAAAAAAAGCATATACGAATTAAAAAATGTCATGAGCGAAATCAAAAACACCATGGTCAACTTCTTTTGAAAAATCCTGTATGTTTTTTAGGAAATATATAAAAATAAATAATAATAATTCAAATTTAAAATTATTTATTTATTATTTATTTATCTTTAATTGGAAATAATATTTTATATTAAATTATAATTTTCACATGTCAATTAAATTATGATTATGTAATCATAATTAAACATGTGATATAATTTAAGAATTTAAAAATAAATATTTAATCTTATAATAAATTTAAAGTTTTTAATCATTGTTAAATAAAATAATATCTTAATAATCTAGAACATTCTAAAAACATAATTTATATTACAAATGTTTGTTTTTAATATATCTGAAGAAACAAGAATTATGTTAATGATTGTTGTTGTTATTATTTTTATTCATAAATTTTATTCATAAACACGGAGGAGGAGAAAAAGATAATAAAAATTATTTTTTTTTAAAAATTATTTTTTTTAGCATTCATGAAACATTTAAGAAAACTATAAAAATTTAAAAAAATTTATGTTTTCTTTATATATACGTATAATTTTAATTTGTAAATAACTTTTGTGACATTTGGTTATTTGAATAAGAGTAAGAAATAAAAACAGACAAGGTATGAAATCCTTTGAGACTTTGTTATATATCTTTAATAATAATTTTAAAACTAGAATAGAAGTTATTTCTTTAAAATAATATTTACAACCCGTATTTATATGTTTTCTATTCTATGAGTTATGGGGGTTGGTTAATTGAATGATGTAGGGGATTGATATTAAAGTTAGGCACTTGGTATTAGTTATTAATATTGAGAAGGTTACTATAGCTACTGTTCTAAAGTATATTGGGCTTAGCCATGATACTCTCTTTTATTCTTTAATTTAAGTTGATGAGGCACAGGGCATCGTTATGCGATTTTACTCAGTTTCCTTTTTAGAATTGAGTTATGTTCACATCTGTATTTTACATATTTCTTATTTCATCTGGGATGAAGAGATAATGTTCTTATAATACAACAACTTTATTTTTATAGAACCAGGTTTAAACAATTATTATTGTTTAGTTCCCGTTTTTTGCTAGGCTTAATACTAATATTTCTATTACTAACAATAATTTAGCAGCAGATGTGAATAATGATGACTATCCCTTTAATCAAGACTATGATGACGTTGTATATGATGATGGTGTTTTTGATTATGGCGATTGTAATATGATGGCTTCATCCTCTGAACCATCTATTATTTACGATGCAGAGGTACTTGCATCTTCTTTTACGTCGATCCAGCTAGAGACTTCAATAGATCAAGATGGAGAAAATTTTACTTCATTCAATGAGGACATTAATATTGATATGATGGACAACGACACTATTGATGTTATGGACAATGATGATAACAGTGAGGTTTTTGAAGTAATTGACAAAACGACGCAACCCTCTGTTAGCATCACAACTAACGAAAGGGACCCGATTATATGTAACGTCCCTCCCACAAAAGAATTAGACGAACAACTGAAAAGAAGTGTCTAATTGTACCAAATTGTACAAGAAAAAAGTATTACTGATGATGCATATTCGCGTATTTTGAAATTTATTAATGAATGTCTTGCTAGTAAAGAGCTAGGTAAAAATAAAATTGCAGAATGACTAATATTTTGAATATGTGGTACTCATTTTAAAGAATTATGTAACTGGAAAACCGATCTTATCAAAATACAAGGCTGAAACCAAAATCACTGAACAGTATCCTGTTAAACCAGTCTACTATGACTATTGTCAAAACAGCTGTCAAATATATACAGATTATGTCTCAATTGGATGCCCATGTGGTCAGCAACGTTACAAGGAAAGCAATCCTAATAGACTTCAGGCTGTCTCAACAATGTTGTACATGCCTTTAGCTGAACAAATAGTAGCATTAATTTCAAATGATATGAGACGAGAAAAGGTGATGAATCTAATGGACCATGAAAGTGAAGAGGATGGAGTGCGAGAAGACATTTTCGATGGAAATGTATATAAGAAGCAGAAAAGTCTGTTTAAAGGAGATATGGATATTGCGATCTCATTATACATTGATGGATTTGCTCCTTTTAATAAGGGAAAGACCAGTATGACGATCTTCAATATCATTCTTTTAAACCTTTCACCAAAAGAGTGGTATGATAAGTATACTATATATATTTAAAAAGCAACGTACTAAAAACACGTTTTCAATTGCAGGTATAAGAATGAAAATATAATTCAGGTCTATGTGTTGCCAGTCAAGCCAAAATCGATGGACAATTTTCTTGAACCTTTATTTATTGAACTACACAAACTCCAAACAGCCGGTCTAGAAGTTAGATGTGGTGCCGGTGTGTTTCGATTAAATGTCCATTTAATGCTCACGAGCGGTGATATAGTTGCTGTTCAAGAGCTCATTCATCATTCATACTGAGCCCTATATGGGTGCCAGATATGCCCTGTCAAGACCATAAAGGCATTAAGTCCTGAAGGTGTTGGTAATGGGAATTACTTTTCAGGCTTGCATAATAATGTTCATCAATTTCGTGACATTGTACATGACATAGATGGTGCTCCAGTAAGTGATTATTAACCATGAAGTAGATTAAATGCACTTACTGTACATATTATAATATAGGAATTTTTGATAAAAAAGAAAACAAAATTTGCAGAATTGGACAGTTTCCATGGGGCGTCGTTTTTCGGTTTAGATGAAATGCACTTGATTGGAACTAATGTGTCAAAGCATATCTGGGAAATGGTTAGTGGATCTTTCCAACATACCACTATGATGTTTGAATTAAGCAACGCAGCAAGACAAGTAATTGGAAGTTCCATTGAAACATCGACCAGTACCATCCCTTCGTCCATCTTTGAAGGTGACTTTAGAAGTAAGTTGGAAGATTAACGTATGTGGTGTACATAACTACGACTTACTCAATATATAATAGATTACCATACAAAGCCTGGTAATATGTATGAGAGCGGTCGATTAGACTTGTTTTGTGATGTTTGTGGTCCCTACTATCACTGCGCAAACAACTAAGAAACCATAAGTTAAAAAGTTGTGGATTCTCCAGAGTCCAAGTTAGGGGAGAAATCCCCCCACTTTTTGATGATGAAATAAACAAAAAGGAATAAAAACGTAAGAATTTCTTAAGTAAATGCAAGTTGCTGCACGATCTGTTAGGGGGTATATTTTCGTTTCAAAAAGTAATTTCAGTTACAACTGTAAAAACTATTTTAAAAATCCAAGTTGTTGAAAAAAAAGAGTAATGAATGAAATCGGAATCTTTCTGATTTAAAAAAAAGTACATTGGTAAAAGCAAAAAGTCATCAGAAAGTAAATATGTATTAGTTGTAGTCTTTGAACAAAATGTATTTTTTTTTATTTGTAGTGAGGGGGTCCATTCAAGCTAACAATAACAAATAGGGGAAGTTGAGAGTAATAAAAAAAGTATTTTTATGCAGAGTAAAAAAAAATATACACAACAGTGTTTAGTAGAAAAAAAACCAATCGTATAAAGAGATTAAGTTTAGGGGTACGTAAAAGAAAAGTATTCTTGGAACAAGGGGGGGGGATAATAGTAGAGGAAAATAACATCACAAGATATACTTTTACATGATTGTTTATGAATGATAAAAATAAAGAATTATTAACTTTTTTTTATTCAACTTTTTTTGATACCTTTATTTTAAAACCAAATAATTTCTTCTACTAATAACATGAATACCAAAAGGCAAACCATTGGAAGTGATGGAATGAGTTTCCACACGTTATTAGGCTAGTTATACTGTCGAGAAACGATGTTGTATATTCTTCTAAATCATTATTGTATTATAAAAGATTTTTATTACCTGTTATTATATTGAGTGCTAGTAAATTTTGAATGGTATTAAAGCATTGTTTGATGTCCTTTCTAATGTGCCACAAAACGAGTTTGTCACCTTATTGTGCAGAAGTTTTGGAGTATTTGAAGAAAGAGCACCAGGAGGGAAAATTTTGTGCCGAGATGAGCCTTTTATTGATGAAAAACTGTAAGCCATCGTTTTTATCATAACAGTATAATGCACTTACCTGCATTCTAAGACTGGAACGGGTATACAACATCTGTGGGACTTTGACGTGAGCTACTTCTCCAGCTGCGGACCATGCATAGTTACGTCTCATATTCGCCATAACTGATGCTTCGTTGACAAATACACAATTATGTTGATAATCTAAAATTTTTGTTTCAATATAATTCTTGACAAACTGTACTCGAACGTTTTTGGTATCGTCGTCAGTTCAGCGCTCTGGATATGGGTGTGCACACTTGATTGTCATTTTGGCATTTGTATACGAGATATCGATATATTGTTGATGCTGCTAATCGTATTCCAAATTTTTGAAAGTATGCGCACTGAAGTTGGTCCAAAGTAATGGTGTTGTTATCTGTCATGCTTTGTAAAAGAAATCTGCCACCATTTTCTGTAATTTTTGATGGTATAACTTGTTTATGCTTGATTGGATTTGCTTTTCCTTTTCTAGTTTGGGCTCGTTTTTTAAGCTCGTAAATAGTACCTCTTGATATATTCATTAATGTGGAAATTTTTCTGTAAGATCTGCCAGCAGCTTTAAGAACCAATGCTTGTTTCATAATGTCTGGTGAATGGTAAGTATATTTACCACGACGGTTTTTTGGCAAAGGTTTAGTAACTTTGTTTTTCTGTGGTTGGACTGAAACTGTTTCTGTTGCAGCAGCTACTACGTTAGTGTCCGGTGCAATAGCCCATAATTGGTACATATCGTCTTCGTTATTTGGCATCTCATCATCATCACTATCACCATCCAAAATACTGCTGCTTTCACTATCAGTATCATCATCTGTATCACCAATAATATCGTTTTCTTGAACTAGGCGAGCAGTTTCTGCAGAGAACGAGAACGAAAATTGACTTGACTCGTGATCAATATTCTCTTCATTAACAAAGTCAATTGATTCAATAATGTCCATAGCAGTATCCTCATCTGCAATGGTTGGTGATTTGTTACTATAAACTAAAAAAAAAACAGTTTTTAATAAGCAAAATGGGCCGATTACATAGTAACTATATAAACTATTGTGTACCTGTTTGCTTTGTATCATTTATTTTCATGCGCTTTAAAGTTTTCTTAATTTTATTTACTGATGATTTAGTACTCGAAAGCGATTGTCTAGAAGGGCGCTTGTTAGCATTTTTTTTTGTTTGTGAACGCGTTTGCATATTTCTAGAAAGTGATAAAAAAAAGTTGAAAAGAACAACAACAAAAAAAAAAGATTTTATATTTAATCATCCAGTTTTGTTGTATATCACCATTTGTTTGATCAATGGCAGAAGCAGACTGACTTCGTTTACCCGTAGTTTAATGATAATTATTATGATACTGTTTTAGATGTTGAATATTTGTATCAGTCACATTCTAAAGAACATGTGGTACAACAAAATTCTAATTATTAACTTTCTTTTGTATAAAACAAACAGTAATTCCTTATTGAGTATAAATATTTTGCACCTCACTCAACTATGTACTTTGGTTGTTTATATGATTGATGATTTACATTATTTTTATTTATTTATTTATCTGGTTCTTGTTCTACTTCAGCTTCTGTCAAAGTAATAGGTACTTTTCGTGGTGCGGCCTTTTCCTTAAGAGTAAGATGGGACAGCTTTGCAGTAAGGGTACTAATATCATATTCGCTAGGAACTGATCTTTGCTGTAAAATCTTAACATTGTTCGTCAACGAATGTAAATCGTTCAATGACTCTTTGAGTTCACTTTTTGTTGGCTCCTGAGCCCTACTTGGAAGTTTTTTTTTGGTTGGCAAATGTGAGGTTAATTGGTTATCCTTTACTCGTCCCATGTTAAAAAAGTGTTTTTTAGTTAAAAAGCATTGGAATTAAGCTCTGGCGCTTCGTAGTTTATAAGTAAATAAGCTTGCAGTCACTTATGTACAAAATCTTGATTATCAACAAATAAAGTTTAAGACATATAGCTTTGATAATAGTGCTTAGATTACGTATAGCAAATTAGTTTTTTCCTATTCACGAAAAACCCGATCCTGTTAGTGAACAATATTCATTCTAAGTGTTAAAAATTAATGGCCAATTGTCGAATAATTCATGTACCACGTGTGAACAATTGAATGTCCTCATAACAAATAGTGGATGTCTCACTGACGAACAACTATGTGTTTATTAACCAATAAAAATTTGGGCAGTAGTGAAAATACAGGTGTCCTTGTGGCGAATAATTAACCTGCTCTTAAGCGAAAGTCATGATGGTCATGCATGAAAAATTTTTATTTCCAATCGCGAATAATTTACATCCCGTAAGTAAAAAATTTAGTGGCCCCAAGTGAAAACCCTACCAGCCTGAAATTCAAAAAATTACCAACCCGTAAGTAGAAGATTTTACCTCCCATGTCAGTAATTGGATGCAAAATCCTGTACATAAGGCATAGGGTCAAACCTTAGAGCACATCAGTATTCGTCTGCAAGAAGGTGTATTTGCACATGGTCAACTATATGTTGCTCTTTCCAGAGCAACAAACCCAAATAATATATATATTGCTGTTGATATGACATTATTTACTACTACAACACCATCTACTGACAATATTATATATCATGAGATACTGCTGCCACCACCACCACCACCAGCAACATTAGCTGAACAAAATATTCCTACAACCAACGCTCCTATTACTACATCTACTACTACTACTATATCCTCTACTACTACATCTTCTACTGCTACATCTTCTACTACTACATCTACTACAACTTAGACTTTTCGTTCTCTTAGTCACCATCATATATTTTTTGTTTCTTTCTTTAGTATACTCTCTTTTTTACAATTACGTATTTTTTGTTTTTCTCTCCTCAATAATTATTAATATACAACATAACAAATTAACAGTTTAACAACATTTAGTGTATAAATAATAGGTCAGGCTATCATAGTTAAATTTAGTGGTAAACTAAGATAAGTAAAATGATAAAAAAAAAAGGAAAAAAAAGTTGTTTTCTTAAAGTAAATTATTTTTTTTCCACAACCTCAGAAATAGCACTTTTTCCACAGCGAATGCGCAGCGAAACCATATGCCGTTAAATGGCCCGAAGTGAAGCGAGGGGGCTCATTTAGCCGAGCGAAGCGAGGCAGGAAGAGGTTGATTATATGAAATGTGAAGGGGTATTTATATATTTTCTAAACTATTAATAAGATATACGATAAACTAATAATAATAATATACTTGTTCGTGACTAAGGGTTGACTACATGTTCGAATAATTATTATGATGATGTGACAGTGATATAGACTAACTACGTGGCAATATAAAAATAAAATATGTTTACAAAAGAAGTATCACAAATGGATAAAAAAGGAAAAGTAGAGTTACTACTACTATTTATGGCTATGGATGCTCTCTTTCCTCTTTTCCTCACTTTTTATTTAAAATTACCAAATTGAGCAAAGAAAATACAAAACACGTGCTTACACCATATATACAAAAAACTCCTCCCTTTCAAATAAAAAACGATACAAAACCTATTGCCTCCATAAAATCATCTACAGGTATCATACTGTCACCAAATAAACACCATAAGAACCGCCCTTTCATACTTGATCTTTTGATACCAGCATCGCCTAGTAGTAAACGGATTCGACAATCCTTGATTCCAAATCGGCAATCAAAAATCCCAACCTTTAAAAAAATCCGCGCCATCTCACCACCTCATAACTCACCTATCAATATGGGCGTAGAACCCACCAAAAAACGCACCGCCACCTCTACTATTAGCCCTTACAATACTCGGGCAGAAAAAGCAGAAAAAGATAAAAAACAACAAGAAACTCAAAAAACCCAAGAAAAAAATATAAAAATAATGGAAAAAGAAAAACTTGCAGATGGTTTCTGTGAGGAATTTCAAATTAATTTTGACCTTGCACAAGCCCAAATTAATTGTATTACCTGTCAACAAATAGGTACTATTATTATCGCTCCCGATACTAATGCTAGCTATAGTCCGCCTGCACCAATGTTACGCTGCACAAATTGCGGTGGACATTTTACCCATAAACAATTTTTAGAAGTAATTGTTCAAGTATCAACAATTATTAAAAAACATCAAGAAACCAAAGCCGTTACCAAATCTGATGATATGGATTTTTTTATTCATAATTTTCCACAACTCCCAGATTATCTCCAAGCTATTCATAAAAGATTGGATAAACATGATGAAATGTTTGAGGAACTTGTAAAATTACAAAAAAAGGTAAGTGAACTTACAGATGCTAATAATAGCTTACAACAAAAAAACAAAAAACTAGAGCATGAACTTGCTACTTTACGTAGCACAGAACAAATTAACCCCTCTACTGGCTCCCAAGCATCAAAATATGCCTCTGATACAGATAGCAGCAACACTAATAATAATAATAATAATAATAACCACAACAAAAATAATTCTTCACCATCAGTACCAACAATAACAAAATCACCCACTCCATCTTATGCTCAAATGACAGCACGCAAAGTTACCAATAAAAAGCCAACTACACGTCAAGTTCAAGCAGCAGCCCGCAAATTAGCACCATCAACCCAAAGTGGATTTAAATTTGTATATCTTCACCAACATCACCGTATGACAATTAAACAATTACGTGACATTCTTCGTAAACTTAAAATCAATAACTCTCACATCCTCGATGTCCATTTTCCTGATCGTGGTGTAGTAGGTGTTTTGATTCACAATGATTATGAGTTAGAACTTACTGCCCAACTTAATCGCCGTGGAGTTCAACTTCATAATTCATTTGATCCTTGTCATCCTGACATTGTCCGTGACCCCGAATTTAAAGACAAATCAACTGAAGAACGAACTATACAAGCTAAAATTATTTTCAATAATACATGTAACCGCGCCATTAACTTTATCAAGACCCCACACATCAAACTTGCTATTGCTCGTAATTTCCTCCAATAAGAATGGATTTCCGAAAATGATTTTCAATCATATCTTGCACCAGAAAAATCAACTGATGTAAATGCATTAGCTGCTACTAATGCATTACGTCCTAATAGTCAATCACCACCACCTCGTACTGAAACCATTGATTTGGATGATGATATGGATATTACCACAACTCAAGATAACACCACTACTACCACCATTTAAATATGAATAATAATATAAATATAAACCACGATATTACTATTACAATATTTAACACCAATGGACTCGAAAAACAAACAATCAATACAATTACATCAACATTATCAACAACTACATTATTATTTTTAACAGAAACATGGTTATTACCACCCAGCCGCATTCCAACTACATGGACACAACATCACACGTATGGTAAAAAAGTAGATAATTCCTTTCGCGGGTCGATGGGAATATCATTACTTGTACATCCTGATTGCCCATATCCTGTCACCCTTCTCCCCAATTCTTCTCCATATATTCTATCATGTCAAGTAGCTGGATATTTAATCCACTGCTTATATCTCCCCCCTCCTGGTCATGGCACCCTTTCCGATATAGAAGCCATAGAAATCATGTCACAATTACCAACAACCACTAACCATAATCAAAACGGCACCATTATTTGTGGTGATATAAATGCACGCAACAAACAATTACTAGGGGATAAAAAGGACACTAACCGTGGACTTTATTTAAATAACTTTATGATTGAAAATGGCTTTCAATGCCTTAATAGTACTTATGCTTATGGTGAACCAACCTTTATCAAACAAGATACTACAGGACGACTTTCTACAAGTATTGTTGATTTATTTCTTTGTAATGAGCCTTTGGATCAGGTAAGTATGCAAGTTCATAACGAGGCTGGCCTTGATTCCGATCATCGACCAGTAAGCATCACGTTTGTATTACCATCCAATGTACCTACTATCCCACCACAAAATCACCCTCGACAACTTTGGAAGCTTGGTAAACTGATGGATCAAGATAAACTCGAACAATATAAACATTTATGTCAAATTAATATTGAACCAATACATAATCAAATTACTGATTTTCTTGATGATAATAACATTCAACCTGATTTGGATCAACTTACTGCTGATTTGAATTTTTGTATCTATAATGCTCTTGATAATTCTGTAGGTATTAGCCATCCAATTAAAACAGGTAATAAATGGTTTTGGAATGATGATCTTGAACGTGCATTTCAACAACGTGAACATTGTTATAGACAATGGACCCGTCATACTGGCCTTTTAAAAGCAGAATGGTATGATAAACATCAAGCAGCCGCCATTAATTTTAAGTCTTTGGTTCGCCAACGTAAATACACCACCTGGCGCGAGTTTACTCACAAGTTATCAACTGATGATTTCACAAGAACAACAGCAACAATCAAACGAATCCGTCAACATCGCACAAAAAGCCAGCCATTTAATGATCCTTCTGGTCCTGCTGCTGTGGCTACTAAAATGGCTCGTCATTTGGAAACTGTTTTTGCTGGCCAATACCTGCCGACTGTTCGTGCTGGTCCACCACCTCGTCCTTCTGGTCCATACCCCATTGATAATGATTGTCCGTTTACAATTGATACCATTGAAGATGCATTAAAATCAGTAGCTCGTAAAAAGGCTCCTGGTTTAGATCATCTACGCGCAGAAATGTTTTCACCCATTATTTCTATCATTGCTCCTACGATTACTGCCCTTTTTCAACTTTGTTGGAAATGGTCCCATACACCAATTTTTTGGCGTGTGGCTCAAGTTATTCCAATCCACAAAAAAGGTGATCATACTGACCCAAAAAACTTTAGACCTATTAGCTTGACTTCGGTCTTGCGAAAAGTCATGGAAATATGTCTCTCTCCGTCTCTCCATAGTGATTCCTTGCCACTGGATATTGCTCAAGGTGGTTTTCGCCAACAACGATCTACCCTCGATCAAGTACTATGTCTTCACGAATTATCGATTCGTCATACTCGCATCACTGGTCAATCTCCCTCCATTTGTGTATTGGATATTCTATCCGCATATGATACAGTTGATCGTAGTGTTATTTGGCGTGTTCTTGAATGTGATGTTCCTCCTCCTCTTCTTGGTCTTTTGCAAAGTCTTTTTGATGACGTTCATATTGAAGTATTAATCTCTGGTCATGTCTCCCATCGTTTCTCTCCCACTACGGGTGTTCTTCAAGGCTCCATTTTATCTCCTCATTTATATTCACTTTATATTAATTTGTTACCTCAAATACTGCGTGCACCTCTTTTTTCTTCTGATTCTGACAGTGATTCTGATTTTCTTCCTTCTTCTCTTTATAGTTCCTCCACTCGTCCAATTGCTGGCCACTGGATCAATGCATTATTATACGCCGACAATGTCATTCTTATTGCCTCACCTGACATTATGCAATCTCTTCTTGATCGTGCTGAACAACATTCTCTTCAACTTGGCTATCGATGGAATCCAACAAAATGTGTTGCCATCAATGCTACCGCATCATCATCACCACCACTCACCTTATATAATCAGCCACTTTTTTCCACCTCTACATTTATCTACCTTGGTATTCCTTTCACCAATAAGGGTACCATTGACACACCTCTTCTGATAGAACGCAATATCACCAGTACATTACATTCTATGCGTGTACTGCACCAGCTTAGTTGTAGTCCTGCTGGTTTCCCCCGTCATCTTTCAATTCAACTCTATAAACAATTTATTCGTCCAAAATTTGAATATGGATTAGCCATTGCCCGTTTCCGTCAAATTGATGCCAAAAGGCTTGATCGTGCTCAAGATAACTGCCTTCGTATGTTATTCGGCGGTCATAGCAAAGCTTCAACAATTGTCTTTCGTCATATGGGAAATATACCTACTATGTCAGAACGCATCGTTACCCTTGGTGCCAAGTTTTTAAATCGATTATCCTATTTACCTGATGATGCATTAATTACTATGCTAAAACCATTCTTCACCAACAAACGTTTTCATCAACTTCCAAAATTACAACAAAA
>JAEPRB010000592.1:0-12109 GCA_016758965.1 Circinella minor
GGTTGTGAGGGAGTGGCGGATGATGAGGGGGTGGAGGAGACGACAGAGAATCTAAAAAAAAAGACCTTTATCAGCATCTGAATAATGTAAACTTAACTAAATGCATGCTATACTTATTGGTAACTTATGCTGGCATAGACTGAGCAGCACGAGTAGCAGAGCTAAAAATAATCATTATAATAATTAGGATTAATGGAATATAATAGATATAATGCAACATGTTTATTATAAATTAAAATTATATGTTACCTTTCACCGGACGTTTCTTGAGCAACCGAGTCACTATTTTGAAAAACGTACTGTTTAGATATATGTCATTATTATATAATTGAATAAGTTTACTTACGTTGACATCTCTGATGCCACTGAGCGGAGGCTCAAGGATGGTCCGGATAAAGATACAGCTTGCCTGCTGATGCCACTCATGACTGACGTCGTGTCCATGCTCCTAATACAGTTTTTATGTTAGTATTTGATGTTGATAAATACAAATAGTTATATATAGGCTGTTCACAAGCAATATTTTTTGAAAGTTGTGCAACACATAAATCCTATTCCCAAAAAAGATTTATGTGAAAATACCGGAATTCTTTTTGGATTTGTGTAGTTGCACAGTTTTTTTTGATATGATACTATCGTGCAAAACTCGTTTTCTTTTTTCCGTGCAGACTTGCTTTCTTTTTCACTTCTTTTTTTTAAAAAATAAATAAAAATGACTCATCCAAACGACCCGACTTTAATTATTACTTTGCTCATTGCTTGCATTAATTTACTGAATGCGATCAACCAACAAAGAAGAAATATTGCTGCTTTGATTGAAATGAACTCAGAGATGATTCAATCACTAGTTCAACAACAATACCTTATCTCGTCCACTTTTTTTTTCGAAATCCCATCTTCCTTTAACGCCATACCTTTTTTGCTTATTGCAACACCAGTGAATCGTAGACTACAAATGATAAGTGAATGTGTCAGTCTCTCTACTTATCATTACTGGGAAATAACCCATCCTTATTTGACCGATGATGATGATCCACGAACAAGTTTCCGTGCCAATTATCGTATGAATCGTACAACTTTCGAAAGATTGGTTAACGATCTTAGACAGCATCCTGAATACCAGCTTACTGCACCAAATGCGCTACCAATCCATATTCAGATTTCGTGTGGAATTTGGCGTTTATCTAACTGTCATCTTGGATATCGTATCATGAACGTTGGGTGGGGTGTTTCCAATGGGAGCTACACCAACATGACCAGAAGGTTCACTGCTGCAGTTCAGGGGATATATAGAGGTATTATCAGATGGCCAACACAACTGGAAGTAGTTGAAGAAATTCAACAAGGATTTCAACATCCAAATGGTAATACAGAACCATATCATTTACCAGGAGTAATAGGGGCGCTTGATGGAAAAAACATCATAATCGAAGCTCCCACTCCACGACATTATGCAGAGTATTGGCGAGACAGAAAAGGTCATTTTTCTGTGAAGTTGACTGCTGTCTGCGACCATCGATGTCGCTTTACTTTTATAACAGTTGGTGATTCAGGTTAATATAAATAATGTTACTGTCCACTTTGAATTCTTTAAAAAATGAATCTAACATTGTATAAATACGATTATAAATATGATACTAATTTAGGTCGCTCGCATGATGCACATGCTTTCGAATGGTCCGAAATTTCAAGCATTTATTTAAAGAACCCTAATGTATGGTTCCCTTCAAATGGATACATAGTTGCAGGTATGGTTATTTTATATGGTCTTTTTTTCGGGAGTATCATAATTGACATATATATTTATTCTTCTTGTTATTTATCTGAATAAGATTCTGCATATTCGTTGTCGCCAAATGTAATTGTCCCGTACCCTAGCTCTGAATGCATTGGCAATTCCCCTGAAGTAATAAGAAAGAAGCAATTCAACAAAGTCCACTTATCAACAAGAATGACTATTGGAAGATCGTTTGGTATTCTTACTTCTCGCTGGAGGTTCCTCAGCAAGCATTTGTTTATTCGAAAGATGGAAGATATTTGCAATATCATTGTCACTTGCTGTATTTTGCATAATCTATGCATAAATATGAATAATCCCGACTTTGAGCCGAGAGAAGAGAATATACGCCATTGGGCTGAACAAGAGGTGGATAATGATAATCGTAACATATCCCAAGAAACGAATGATAATGAAATCTATCAGGCGGGTCGACAAAGGAGAGACGAGTTGAACAGATGGTGGCAGGAGAATAGACAGCGTTAAGTATTCGTTGATCTTTACATTTTTTCTTACATATATGCAATTGATATATTTCAAAAGCACAAAAAAATAAATTTTATTAATTTAAAAGAGAAAGAGAAAGAGAAAAAAAAGAAAAAGAATGAGAGAGAGAGAGAGAGAGAGAGAGAGGCAAAGAAAACTGTATTTAACTATTATTGTTATTATTATAATGTTGATTTAACAATCTAATAAGTTGCTCTACATTTCTAGCATTCACACGAAGAATTTCATTTCCTTGGTTTAATGATTCATGAAGACGGTCTTGACGTTCCATTAACTGTTGTAAATGGGTTTCAAATCGATCAGCATGTCTTTGTCGTTCTTCTCTTAATACAGATGCTTCTGTCTCCCTTTCTCCTGCTTGACGATCTAATACACGGTCAAAGACACATGTATACACCTCTTCATTTCTTTGTTGCGCTGGTGTTGCTGCTGGTACTCGTGCTGGTGTTGCTGCTGGTGCTGATACTGGTGCTGATACTGGTGCTGGTGCTGGTGCTGGTGCTGGTGCTGGTGCTGGTGCTGGTGCTGGTGCTGGTGCTGGTGCTGGTGCTGGTGCTGGTGCTGGTGCTGGTGCTGGTGCTGGTGCTGGTGCTGGTGCTGGTGCTGATGCTGATGTTGGTGTTGGTGTTGGTGCTAGTGCTGGTGCTGGTACTGGTACTGGTGTTGATGCTGGTACTGGTGTTGGTGAAGTAATTGTACGGGAAGTGGAAGTAAACGTGATGGTAGAGATGGGAGGAATTGACATTGTTTGTGAAAGTGGCGAAGGAACAATGTCAGGAGTAGGGTTAAGAATGGATGAAAGGGTGAGCATGGATGAAAGAGGTATAGGGGAGCGGTCTACTTGTTCTTCTGTTCTTCTTCTTAATGTTGGACGCTCTTCCACTTCAGGGGAAGAGAGAGAGTGGCGTCGAGGTGGTTGCATAGTAGTGGTGTCAGTAGTGGTGTCGATAGGAGTGGCGGCGGTGGTGGTGGTGGTGGTGGTGCCGGAGACAGCAGTGTTGTTGACTAACATCCCGGTGTGGGAGGAGTACCGGAATGGAGCATTGGTCGTTGGTAAAGCATAGAGGAGCTTGTTCAACTCGTCGTACACTTCATCTTCTTCAAATGTTCCTTGTCCGGTCTGTGCGCGCTCACGAAACTGCTTTCTGTAATTGGCACACAGAGAATCCCATTTTCTGGTGATGGCGCCTTCAGTACGAGTAGAACGATCTGCAGCCCCATTTGCTTCGTTGAAATCGCTGGAAATGCGGGTCACAATGGCCTTCTTCTCTTGTGAGTTACAGGTTCTCTCCAAGGCGGTAAAATTCCTGCTATAAGTTTCGATCAAGAGGAGCGTCTCAGATCTATTCCAATTACTTCCTCGAACTGGCTGGCGGTTACTGTCATTATTAGGAGCTTCATTGAAATTAAAAGTAGAGAACATGGTTGTATTTTGGTATAGGTATGGTTTAATGAAATAAAAGTAATGGAGTGTTATCAATCAAAAATAATAAAACAAAAAGAGAGAGGATTAAGTTAACGAGAATTAAAAGAACAAAATTGAACTAAAGTTTATTTCAAATAAAGTATTCTCACTATTTATATTAAATTCTTATCATCAGGGCGATATAATAGCGTAATGATTGTGAGAATTATGATAGAAGAGATAATCCTCTGTCAACACAGCCGGCATATATTACTATTAATGAAGACAGGGTTATGTATTCCGACTACCCAGAAGTTTACTTTTTTCCCCGGTCACGTGATCCGAAGGTTAAGTTTTCAGAATCCGGAACAATTATGTTCCGGACAAAAAATAGTAACACCGTCCAAAAAAATTGTTATTGTTTTTTTTTTGTTATTTTTATTATCATTAATTTTGATATTACTATTATTTATTACTATTATTTTATTAAAATGAATCCTACTACCATTACCAACAACTCAACTTCCAGATATTGTTCTGATTGTAAATGCATTCATTCGATTGAATTGTTTTGTGGCAAGCGCGATTTCTACAAAACGTGTATTACATGCCGAAATAAAAACAGCGATGTTGGCAAAGCGATCCCTGCTGAATTGCTTATTACTATAAGCGAAGCAATCGAATTAATTCCTTCTCGATATGACGACGATGAAGGCATGGAAATGGACGGCAACAGAATGATTACTAGAGACGATAGATCAATTAGTTACTCGGTTGATGCTTATATCAGTTTCGATGACAGCATGCGGGCCATGGATGATCAGGAACTGTTGACACATATCCGCACACGTGTTCAGGAACGTGATGGATACCATTACTATCAAAATTTTACGAGCGACACTCGGTTAAAGTACGGTAATTCGTTTGTATGCCACTGCTCTCAAGACGCAGACACACAGCAACAAGTCTCGGATGATCGTCGCAAGCGAATTCGCACACGGATGGAAACATACAACTGTGGTGGTTTCATCCGTGGATTGATCGAGAGACGTTTTGAATACGTCCACATGAATATCGAGCACTCGACAGGGCACCGTGCTGCGCCTGTCATAACTGACAACAGGGTTGATGAAAACATAAGAAATTATATCCAACAGAACTGTGCCAGAATGGATGCCCAAGACTTGTATCATGACATACTAGGAAGATTTCCTAGTGTGTTGGGTCGAATCCAACAATCACAGGTTTACTATTGGTGGAATCGCTCATTTGAGGATCAATATAGACTTCACCGCGATCAGTTTATTTCTGCTGGTATGCTTTTGGATAGAGCTGTGGATCAAGGCATTATAACGGTAAGTTAATTTTGGAGTAGTGATTTTAATGTATAGGGATTTTCGAACGTGCTACATGATAGAAGGGTGTAATTATAGAGTTCGCAAACTAGATAGTAACTTATTAAGAAATAAATGAATAAATGAACAAATGAATAAATGAATAAATAAAACAGATATTCAGACAATCACGTCCAAACTACTCTGCTTTGGGTTTCATCATGCCTTTGTTTGCATCAATAACTGTATTAGGAGATGTTGAAGAGTTTCATGTTGATTCAACATATAAAACAAACCGTACCGGTCATGAACTTTTTGCAGTTGTTGCAACAGTGAATGGAATAGGATTCCCAATTGCATATTTTTTGCTAAAGATGAACCCCATTAATTCATCCATCACCACCTCTACCACTACCTCTACCACCACTTCTACTTCTACCACTACCACTACTGCTACCGCTACCGCTATCACAACTACACCAACAACAGCAGATGCACCATCGACTCCTCCTGCTGTTAATCCCACCAATGAGCAATTATCTACTCGATCTGATCTCATAGCTCAATTTTTCACCAAATTGCGTGAAAGAGGTCTGCGCTCAGTAAGATTTATGTTTACAGATAAAGACGAGGGGCAAATAAATGCCATTGTGAACGTTTTTGGTGAAGAAGCTGTACGTTTATGCTTATGGCATTTGATGCGTGCTGTGAAATTGCAGTTGGCAAAGAATAAGTTGGAGGATCCGCAGTATGATGTCGAAGAAGCTATGCAGCGTTTCACCTTCGTAGAGCATTGGTTTCAACCAACAGAAAATCGAGAAGGCAGAAGATGTGAACGTGCTGATCATCGCGAAATAATCGTGTCAATGATGCGAAGACATTATGATATGCATACTAATATACCAGTTGGAGGAGGTAAATTTAAGAACATAAAGATATACGAGCAAATATATTCAATTGATAATTAGTATACAAGAACCCCCCCAAAAAAAAACTAATAATTGTTTGTAACTTTGAATATGGTAGTATACTTAACTGCATATGATATTCATACTCATTGTGCCAGAGAGGCATACGATTTTTGTAAGGAACATAACCTTCGTGATGCTTGGGCCTATTTGTACAACAGATGGTATAAAGAATCTTGGTGGAAGAGATGGGCACGTAGCTCTCGAGTTGCTATTCCCATTGGTAAAACAACAATGATGATCGAATCGCAATGGCGAATTCTTAAACGCGATTTTCTTGTCAATAGCATTCGACCACGTTTAGATTATCTGGTGTGGATTATCATCCAGAAGCAGATAGTTACCATCCATCATACGTTTTCATTAAAAATCGTGAATCGTACTCAAAAGCTAGATTGGGAACTAGAATTTGTTCGTGAATGGCATACAAAAACTGGTCGTGGCGAACCTGGATCTAATAGCAGATGTAACCGATCTGAAAATGATAATGCAGAGAAGTTATATTTGCCATCAATAGAGAATTGGACGTGCGGCTGCCCTTCTTATGCCAAAAGTCGTTTTATGCTTTGCAAACATTTAATTTCTCGCTATCGTGATAGCCATCCTTTCCTACGTGTTGTATTCGGTGCACATGACTATTTTATATGTCGCCAATCTACTGCACCATATGTCCAAATTCTACCGGTATGTTTTGTATAATACGTGGATAGTATAATCATTTATTTGTGATAGTACTAATATGTATAACTAAATGCATCTTATGTCTGTGGGTATAGAACACATCGTATCCTTTTTATGGATTGGCAGCTCCTAACACTGTATCTTTACCTCAACAAACATTACCGATTACTCCCAATTCACCACCACAAACCACCATTATTCCTCAACCTCAACCTCAACCAGCAGCAATACCGACACCAACTTTACCTCCTGTTATTACTATTAGCGATTCTGAAGAAGAATCAGGAGAAGAACTTGAAGCAGCAGTAGTAGTAGAAAATAATGATGAAGAAATAGAAGGAGAAGAAACAGAAAAAGTAGCAGTAGAAGTAAGCGACGTGTGGCAAGCGCAAGTTGATTCTGAAGCGCGCATTGCTAGGTTACGAAGAGAACTTGATGCTGAATACAACATTTATCGTAATATATTACAGCCTCAACAACAACAATTCTTTGATACTTCCCGTACTCGTGATCGCCATGTTAACAACTATTTTAATGTTGTTAATGCGTACAGAAATCGACGAACCCGTGATAGAACTTGGGAAGATGATCATCCTTTTACACGTTATCTTTAAAACCATTTCATATCTTTTTTCTTTCTTTTATTTACATATTTACAATTTCATTTATTTTTATTATTCTTTGTGCTTTCTATTTTGCATTCTTATCTACATTTACACCACTCGATCCCTCTTTTTTTAAAAAAAAAAATATTGTAAAAAACTATGAAAATGTTGTCAAAAAAAAAAATTACATATTACTTTCCATATCGGAATTTAAAACGGGAAAATATATTTCCTTTTACTGAGATTATGTTTCCGGGAAAAAAAGTAAACTGCTGGGGGGTTTGTTCATAGCCTTAATAGAATTTCCACAATGTTTCAAAATGAAACAAATGAGTTAAAAAGCTGGAATAGCAGAAATGGTCCTTCAAATCACCAGCCTTGTTATTAAAAAAATTTTTTTTACATGAATATAAATATTAATATGTCAGGATGGTAGATGCATCGTCTTTAGTTTTTTTTTGTGATGTTTTGTGAGAGAAGTGGGAGAGAGAAAAAAAAAACAAACGCGAAAAAAAAAATTACATCATCAGGCTTAATGGATTTGAATGTGTTTAATTGGTTGCTGAGCAAGAAAGCAGCAGAAATAAGTATCAGCCAATGGAGATTGAGGTTTAGGGGCGCACAATTCAAGTTTCGTCGTGGGGTTATATACGTTAGTGATGAGGTACTATTTCTGCAGAATTGGAACACTATATAGACTGTACTTTCTTCACAAGAAAAACTTTAGTAAAAAAAGTAGCCATATTAGGTATTCTAAGTATTGGTTATTATAGATCCGCATGGTTTTAACAATAAAAAGATAGATGTGAATGATAATATAGACTTAAATAGTATGTAGTTGAAGCTCTATGATAAGGTTAACGAATAATGGTTCTTGTAGTCAAATAAAAATAAATATTTATAGCTTACCTCAAACGAAGTACAACTTACCAAATAACCACCTGACGAGCCATAAATAGTGCTGCGAATCCAAGCCGGTTGCTCTTTGAAGATTAATGTGTGCTATACATGTACTGTATATTCATATAATAATGAAAAATATATTGGAATAAGAAGATTGAATAAAAATATAAGAGTCATACAAGAAAGAGAAATAAAAGAAATAAGAGAAATAAAAGAAATAAGAGATATAAAGAGATATAAGAGATATAAGAGAAAGAGAGAAAGAGAGAAAGAGAGAAAGAGAGAAAGAGAGAAAGAGAGAAACAAAAGTATATAGATTAATGGAAAAAGAAAAGTAAGCGGCAATTAGTATGCTTATTGGTTAGTAAAGTTAGGATATTCGTCGTCATTATAATCGTCTCCATCATTGTCATTTACGTCACCAATACTGTTTATAATACCGTGTTCAATAACTTCATTATCTTCTTCTATAGAACTTTGTGTATTGGTATCACGGATACTACGTAGTTGATTATCCTGATCATGTAACCAAATCTGGGCACTTTCTAGTTTTTTTTCTAATAGATATCTTTCCCCTAATTGTTGCAAATTAAGATTTATTGTTAAATCTAATGAATCGAGTGCGTTTCGCAGCAGCTCAACTGCTTTAAGCCCAAAGGAGATTACGGAATCTGCTTCGTTCCATAGAATAATAGCATTCAAGTATTAAGTTCCATGTATATGCGCTCGAGATGTTTGTAGCTGATATGTATTGACATACCTTAAGTAAACGTATCTCCTCAACTGCTCGTTGATAACGATGATATTGTTCGAAAGGATACATCGAGTGATAAAAAACATTGCACTCAGTTCGAAAATTACTATCTTTTTTCAAGATATCTGAAACTGTAAGATATTCTGCAGCTAAACAATATAATATCAACAAGAAAAGATTGCCTGGTTTTAGTAATTCTGAGTTAATTCTTTAAATTAAATATTTGATCATTTAACTTTACCATCACCCTTAGCAGTAATGTATAGTTCTAATGCCTTTTCTACTTTTTGGTAAGCTTTTCTTGCTTGCCTGGCATATACTTCGGCACGTCGATGACCTTAAATAAAATAAAAAATGGTGTTATTCTATATACTATCAACTGATATATGTCTATGCTCGTACCAATTCCTTGGACTCGTAGGATTTCAATAGTCCAATCATATTTTGCTACGGCATTTCGCAGTCGTTCTTTTGCCTCATCATAGGTGCCGCTTTGAGGAGCTAGCTGTCCTTGTTTGGCTTTTTTAAAGCTTTCCCAAAGCTCACCTAAGGTATCCATATCATAGGGCAAAAGAGCATCACGCCCTTGTTGTACTACGATAGTCGCGCGAGCATACTTTGTTTTTAATGTTTTTTCTAGATTAAAATGTCAGCTCATAATGCTCATAAAACAAATTAGACACTTAAAATAAAGCGAGCTTTATATACTATTCATAATCTTACCTATGTTTTTTACTTTTTCTTTTTTGAATGAGTCTAGTGCACAACTCAAAGTGAGCTTACGCTTGTTGGGCCCCGAGTACTTTGTTTGGGCGCTGAATGCTCCAATATACGCCCACAGCCTTTCAAGCCACTCAGCATCCGTCAAACCAAAAGGCAGCAAACGGGGATGGTAGTCAATTTGGCAAGAAGGTCCATGGCTATATGCGTGAAAAACAGGGATAGCCAATGGGACATCTTCTAAGTCCGGAAAGGTCTACATAATTAAGAGCAGTAATTGTTAGATTTGATTGAACGAATTCATAAACAAGATAGCTTACCTGAGTAAGACTCGACTTCAGCCGACACGAAACATCATAAAAAATAGCAATATTTGTGCCATATCTATTTTTTATCTGATTGATAATGCTCATTGGATAGAGATATCTTTGGTAAACTCAATTTTAGTATAGTGATAAAAAAAATATTGCAGCTTTTATAGACTTACGATTCTCCACCACGCATATTCATAAAAAAAGTCGGAAATCCATGCCTGGTGCACGTGGATCCGAAAACACCAGTTTCATCGAGTCCTCTTGAATTTCCTTTTCTTGCTCCACTCAAAGCTCGAAACGACGAGCACGATCGACTCTCTTGATTCTTATTTTTTCAACGTCAATTAAGTTCGAAATAGAGCTTTTTATTAGTACAAGTGATAATATAATGCATAGCTTGTTAAAAACATACCGAATTCGTGCTTCTTCGTACTGGCTGAACAGGAAAATCATCAGCAACCCAGTAGTTGTTTGTACTGTGATAATTATGACTCAAAATAGAGTTATAAGAATCATCAGGTACATTTGCGAGTCTGCGCAGAGAAAAATTACCATCCAGAGCAAACTGGAGTGGCGATGTTGGCTATGGAAAAACATTAGAATAGAGATCAGAATGTATATATTTAGAAGCATTGACAGTTACCTCATACATGCAAGCAGGACATATATCGCTTTTGATTAAATTATATGCATTTTGTAGATGATGATCAATCACCATCTTCATTTTTGCATAGATTGGGAGAATCTTGGTAAGAATTTTTTTTAATGAATTCGGTACCTGTATTAAAATAGACCCTTATTATTTAGAATGATTCCTTGCCACTTTTTCTCAAAAGCATTAAAATATTACCGTTCGAGGGAATTGATATTCAACGAGCTTCACTATGCTCGTGACAGACTGGCGTTGGATGAATTGTTGACCAAGGTATGTATCCATGACGTCTATGTGAATTGCTACTTCAGGTTTAACTGCTGATGAAGGAAACATGTGTAGCTCCATGAGTGCAAGTGGGACTGAAAATTCAGCACACTTGTCACATGAAGAAACACGAATATTTCACTTGATATCTTTTCTATGGTTTTAGTAACGAGTACTTTGAATTTAAAAGTGCATTATCATCTTTACTAACCACATTTAAACATGCAAGTAACTGTACTGATCTTCATAGTGTCACATCCACATTGTCGTGATCCAACAAGCTCCACTTTGGTGTTATCAATTTGATAAAGACCAAGGCCACGCAAGTATGCTTTCCAAAGTTCAGGAAAAAGCTTTAGCCAAGCATTGCTTTCGTTCTCTGTTGGAGTAGACAGGTCTACTACACGAGAAGATCTACCACTGGTTGGGTTGTGAATGGAGGTTTCATTAACTTCTTCGTAGGCATCTTGATCTCCACCAAAATCGTCGCCATCGTCAAAATAGCAGCTAGGCACCTCATTTTGCGGAATAGATGAAGCTTTTGCTTCATCTGAGGTTCCTGATGTAGATGTTGAAGCTAAATTGTCTTCATCGTCCATACCCATTAAAGATCTTTGTAATAAAGACATTGATGAACGTTTTCGCTTTGGTCCTTCCAAAGGGATAAGATTTCTTTTCCCAGTTATTATAGAACTTCTATTTCCACGAATCTTTCTCTTGAGTGAGGCGCTTAATTTCTTTGGAGCAGTCATTGGGAGTTTAAAATATTTAGATGCGTAAAGGACAATATGAATATAATTGTTTATGATGGAACCTTTCAATATTTATTATTGCTATTAAAAGACAGTAATAAGATTGTACCACAATCTATTACCCAGAGCAGAAGTAACAGTCTCCGATGCATTTCGACCGATTTCGGCTGATTTCGGTCGTTCCTAAGGCCCACTTTTACAAATTTGAGACTACTTTGGAAGCCACGGCGGGGAGTGCTTAGGTGGCTCACAAACTCGGATTCACTACTTTGCAAAAAGTATGCGCAGCAATTAGCATGTTGGCAAATGGAGGAACAGCAGACCTGGTGGACAACTATTACCATCTAGCTCCAAGTACTGCACGCGAAAACTTGCGCCAATTCTGCCGAGCCATCATTTCATCATATGGGGCAAAGTATCTTCGTTCTCCTGGTGTTGACGATGTCAAGCAGTTGCTTGCTTGGGGGAAA
>JAEPRB010000594.1:0-12088 GCA_016758965.1 Circinella minor
AAACCAATTGCAGATTTGAAATCAGCACAAAATTTCCATATACTAGATTTAAATTTTATAACTCAGGTTTAAAATTTTTATTGTTCATTCCTAATAAATTAAGGGACTTAGTGATATTTAGTCGAACAACAAAAACATCCAAAATTTTAAACTGCCATAACTTTGTACTCAGCCACTATTTTCATAATCCGATTTCAGATTCAGAATCAGAATAAGCGAAAGTATAGGAGTACAAAAAGACAGCTAATAAGCATGATTTGTGGCTAATTCTCAAGAAAAGCGACTGAGGTCGCTTATCTTGAGAATTAGCCCCTAGTGGAGGTTGGTTCAGAGGTTGGGGTTTTGCTATTTTAGGTCGATTACCTGATACACCATATGCTTATCTAACAAACAGAATGTGCTGTGATAACTCAGATACTAAGAACACCTATAGTTTTTTTGCAACTTGGGCTAACATAAGTGTCTATTGCCATAAAACCATTCACACATTAAGTGACTGTCCTGATCGCCCTAATTGGCATTGTCTTAACTGCAATCAAACGAATCATATCTTTATTAATGATTTCCTATATTCCAATAATTCTCTCAGCTATAAAAAAAGTCATATAGGGAAAGGTGGTCCTCACACAAACCCTTCTGCTTCAACACCTGCCAAATCAGCACCTAAAACATCCTAGTTAACCACAACTAAAGAAAACCTCTCAACAAAAAATAGATGCAACTCACACATTACACTCATCCCAATCAGATCTTTTTCAATCTATAGGTAGGGAAAGTAGGGTAACAACCCCACCAAAAACACAAACAAAAGTAACTCTTATAGTGAAATTACCTATAGATGGGGCTCCTCCTATTCTACTAAGCGGTACATGAGAATCTAATGCTAATTAAGAACAAGGCGGTGTTACCTCTAGTGATAACCTTGAGAGCTTGATCGATCTTCCTATCTATAGACCATTACTCTGTCCTGATAAAAATAAGAAATAATAAAAATCAAAAATCAAAAATCAAAAATAAATAAATTAAAACAGAATATAAAACAATATAATCCAGAAGAGACAAGACCAAATATGATATTTTATAATAGCATAAAAGGAAAATATATTAAAAATAGGAGAGATGACAGAGGTAGGAATAATAAAGTACGAAAGAATATGGGAGAAACAGATGGGTGATAAATGTGGCATATAATTATTATTTAATATTATTGGCAGATGCTTCTTTTTAGTTATTGACTTTGTGAATTTACCATCATGTTTTAATTGCGTTCCTTCTAACATTTGGTTTAAAAATGTTAGTTTGAAATCAGAACCTGTTTCTTCATTATACATAAAGTCATGATTGTCATCTTTATAATCTGACCAATCATTTTCTTTATTCATTAGATAAGCCTAATGTCTATCTTGCTCTATCATATAAATATTATATGTCTTACCAACGTTCAATGGACCTACAATCCAGTATTGTGGTATTTTATTTTTACCACTAAACATGGTTTCAATACGAAACATAGACCACATATATAATTTACTTCCAGGATTATTTTCCATTTCGGTACCATGGAAGTAGCTATTTAGATTTGATTCTACTATGTCATATTTCCATAATAATTCTAGATACATCTGTGTTGCTTTGGTCATTGTTATTGTTTTATTTATTAAAATATAACTAAGAAGTTGTTGGTGCATTTTTCTGGTCTTAATTTTATAATTCGGATCTATGATATAAGCAATGTAACCCTTTCCTTTCATATAATAGCTAATCGCCTTTTGTGGGTTACCACCAGGTTTCATATTTGGCGTTATACTGTCAATAGTAAAAAACTTACATGCTGATTTTGTATCAAACTGTTCATCTATTTGTATCCATACATGTACATGTTTTTCCCCTGTTTCTGGTATAATTTCATTACATGCAACTACCTTTTCAATATGATAACCAATTCAGTCATGTTTTACAAACTACTCCATAACTGGTTCTTTTGTTAGGTGGAAATTCTTACAAATATATGTGAATAAGCCCTTTGTATTCTGAAATCAAAACTCTTTCTCACCCTATGAGGTAACTGCAGTACTGCACTGGAGGAGGTATTACCATCTAACATTGCATCGGAAAATTGAGGATTTGAGGAGTCGTACAGATTCTCTAACTCTTCCCATAATTTTGTTATGGGCTTCATTCTGCAAAACTTGAATTTTGCGCCCAAAAATATCTGAGACTGAAAAAAAATAGATTAAAAGTTGTGACGTGTAAGCTGAAAACGAGATTAGTAAGACCAACCTTTTTTTTCTTTTTTTTTCTGTCATCTTTTTATATGAATGTATAAATAAATTAATGCGATTGTAAATTGAAGGTACTGTATAAAAAGTGTTATACGAGATTATGAAAAATAAAGGCTTTATTATTGTAATTAGCAGATTGTTTTATAGTAGAAAAAAAAAAGAAGAAGAGTAGACTATATATATATACTTTTTATTTTAGTAACAAAAAAAACTTTTTTTTGGGAAGTGTGCCGTATTCGAATAATCTTACTAATAAAATCAAACTTTTACTTTTACATAGAACGAAAAAACGACATGCATTCATATACGGATGAGTTGGTAGATTCTTTTACAATTGATTTTGTCAATTTCCGTTAATTAATTAATAATTAAGGACACCATCAGAACTACTTGCCATTTCGAAATCGTAATGCAACAATATTTATTACAACAGGTGTCCAAAGAGGAATATAGGAAAGACTATTGTCAAAAAAGATACCATAATATAACAAGGGAGTATATATATATAGTAGAATAGTTATATAGTTGGGTGTATAAATAATATATATTATACTTCAAAATAAATGGTTTTTTATCCAAGTTTTTTATTTACTTAGCTTTTTTTTATATATGTAATGCTATATATTATTGAGGATAAAGGAGTATGTTATAGTAAAGCAACATTATTTGTAAATATAATTGGATGAGGATATAACAAGTGAATATTGATAAGTTCTTTGAAAAGGCCTAATGCTAGTAGCAACTGCTAAAATCGATATTAATCATTGTTATTATTCTTATTATACTTCTATACTATATATTACTTTATTTTTACAGATGCTTCAAATACTTTCATATCATATAATTCTTAATAACTATAGTCTTATTTATAATTTTTCAACCACTTTAACTGTAAATCTTACTGACCAGTTTATATAGATCCAAAAAAACATATATATATAAACAATTCTCAGAACATTAAACAATATAAAAACATAATAAATAAAAAAAAACTTGGATAAAAAAACCATTTATTTTGAAGTATAATATATATTATTTATACACCCAACTATATAACTATTCTACTATATATATATACTCCCTTGTTATATTATGGTGTCTTTTTTGACAACAGTCTTTCCTATATTCCTCTTTGGATACCTGTTGTAATAAATATTGTTGCATTACGATTTCGAAATGGCAAGTAGTTCTGATGGTGTCCTTAATTATTAATTAATTAACGGAAATTGACAAAATCAATTGTAAAAGAATCTACCAACTCATCCGTATATGAATGCATGTCGTTTTTTCGTTCTATGTAAAAGTAAAAGTTTGATTTTATTAGTAAGATTATTCGAATACGGCACACTTCCCAAAAAAAAGTTTTTTTTGTTACTAAAATAAAAAGTATATATATATAGTCTACTCTTCTTCTTTTTTTTTCTACTATAAAACAATCTGCTAGTTACAATAATAAAGCCTTTATTTTTCATAATCTCGTATAACACTTTTTATACAGTACCTTCAATTTACAATCGCATTAATTTATTTATACATTCATATAAAAAGATGACAGAAAAAAAAAGAAAAAAAAGGTTGGTCTTACTAATCTCGTTTTCAGCTTACACGTCACAACTTTTAATCTATTTTTTTTCAGTCTCAGATCTTTTTGGGCGCAAAATTCAAGTTTTGCCTTCATTCTTAGTCGTTTTATTTATATTGGCATTTTTAAGGTTTTTTTCAAGTTCTAACCTCAATTGTGTGACAAGAGGTTCATAATCAATATGCTAATAATTATCAGTAAGATGTTTTGCTCTTTCAATTAGGAGCATCAATGTTATTCCTGAAACAGGAATGAATTCAGCCAAAAAGACGATGAACATGAATAAATTCATTTGGTCCATGTGTGTTGTTAGTTGTTGTAAATTTAAAAAATATAACAGATAATTTTCGCTTTACATTTTGAGGTATTATTATTTTCTTTTTTTAAAATGTTTAAATATATGCACGCCAAGACATTCATACATAAATTATTATAATAAAAATCAGATTGGTTATTCTGAGTTGTCTTGGCTAACTATCCACCTAGTACTAATAAACCTAGGCATAATCATTATAGCCTCAACCAGTTCCCAAAGAGATAAAATAGACAATAGGATATTAGATAAGACAAAACAATAAAAAAAATCAGGGAACAAAAAAAGGATTAAGTATAGAATACAGGGTTGATTCAAAGTCCGAAAAGTATTGATAAAAATTTAATATAAATATATAAAAGATTTTAATAAAATAATAATAATGAATATTATTATATATTAGGTAAAGATTATTATTTAATGAAGGGTAATATTTATGATGAAAATATTTAAAAGTAACTTAAAAAACAATTTAATAAATAAAAACAAATCAAAAATAATAATATTTAACAAAAGATCAAATTATTAACAAAAAATTATATAATTCATTGAAAAAGATATTAATTAAATAGATAATTATAACAAAAAATTAAAAATAATGAAAAATGTCAAAAAAAAACCTACCAGGTCCATGGTAGGAAGAAAAACATATATATATTTTGTTTTTTTTTTTTTTTTTATTTCAAAAATATTTTACTTAAAACCATCTAATGGTTCAAACAAAAACCATTATTTATTTATAGACTATAACAATAATATTTTTTTTTATCATTACATATAATAATGTATTTCATTTTATGTTTTTTTCTTATATCTTAATAATTATTTCTGTCACCTAATTATTTTTCATATCCTATATACAACATAGAATAAGTGATACTGTACCCATTAATTGCACAATCATTATAAAGAATATACCTGTATTATATCTGGAATCCACCAGTGGAAGAAGAACAAACCTAACATTAGGAATTCCTTATGTGTGCACAATAATACATAATATATGATAGTAAGGACATCGTTCAACGGATGGGCCAATAGTTAAAAACTTCTTCTGCCTTATTTATTCCAACGATATAGTAAATATTATCATAAGTTTATCCTAAATATATAATGTGCTGGTATTATCTTTTTTTTCAAATACTTCAACAAATTATATATATATAATATTAAAATTCAATTTTTCTTTTTTTTTAATTTTAGAAATAAAAAACTATTGTTAAATACTTTAATAAATCAAAAATATAATATTATACAATTAAAAAATATACTAATTATATTGTAATAAAAAATGAAATGCATTTTCAAATTAAAATTTAAATAGACATTACATTTCATTTTTAAAAGTTTGATCTCTAAAATACAAATAGAATAAACACTTTATATCTTAATGAAAAATTAATATAAAATAATAAAAGAAGATAATATTTTTTTTTATTTATAGAATGAAAGAAATTTATTTTCAACCCTAAAATTAATTTACAAATTAAAGATAAAAGTATACTAATGAACAGATTTGTTTTTCTTTATTATAAAGTTAAATAAAAAATATAAAAAATTTATAATATACAATTTTTTTTATTTACCCTAAGTAATATATTTGATCCCAAAAAAAATCAAATATAGATTGAAGATATAAGAAACATATAGATCCAAATCGAAGATACAAGAAATATAGATTAAAAAAATAGGTTTACAAGGACGAGGAGATAATAGAGAAGAAAGTACTCAAAAAAAACATTTTTTTATTACAAGCACAAACCGAAGAGACACAGCAGAACAGAACAGACAAGACCACACAAGACCAACCAGAGCAACAGAAAACCAAAATAATGGCACTAAAGACTAAACTGGCCACCCACACAATAAGAACAACCATGCCGACACTGCCTTACTAAGAGCCAACTTAAGAACCAAGGGCATGACGTATCCAAGGTACTGTTCTTTGATACTGCCCTCTTGTCCAACAGGGTGTTGCTGGGGAATTTTGTCAGGTGCCACGGATAGAAAAAAAAACAAAAATAATAATAGGGGGTTTCAAAAATGAATTTTTTTTTGCAGATTTCATTAAATCTGTGAAATTGAAATCTGTGTCAAAGTCTGTTCCTAGGGATTTGTGATAAAAAATGCACTTATTTCAATAAAGCTTATTATTTTTAGTTCTCTTGATTTTTTTTCACTTTTATCTGAACATGTCTAATGAAAACAACTCAAATGCTGCATCTTCATGCAATGGAAAACATTGTACCTATGAACAATATGAAGTAATGTTATGCATTATTGAAGTTCCCAAAAATTTCGAATGTCTCTGTGGAATCCACAAATCTAGCGTTCCTAAAAATGATAACAGAAAAACATGTAAAACAGAAATCTATGCATTTATGGCTCAAAAGGTTGGAATAGGTTGGACCACAATTAGTGCTAAATCGCGTTTTGAAAAATGGTTTCAAAACTTCAAAAAGGTATTCAACTTCTTGTATAGTAACAATAGTTGGGACGCTACTGGTTGGGGAATAATGGATAGTGATTAGAAAAAGGGCATCCAGACCATTGAAGCTAAGAAAGAAAGTATATGTTATAGATATACAAGGTTAAAGGCATTGTACCAACACAGAGAAAATGTCAGTCTATCATACTATGAGGAAAGTGGCGCTGCTCCTTGTTCATTTCAGTATGCGAGCACTCTGGCTCCAGTTACTGATCCGACAGACAACGATCACCAGATGACGCGCGAAGATACTACTGCTGTATCTAATGAACCAGTCGTGGATAGTACTGTCATAGGAGTTGGAAGCTAGGTGGTTTAAGTTTTCGAAAACAAATATAAGGATAACATTCCTTTTGATGATAGCAACTATGATAATGATGAAGATGATGTTAAAGAAGATGTAGAGAATAAAGAAGATGAAGGTGAAGAAGGTGTTGAAGATGAAGGTGAAGAAGATGTTGAAGATGAAGGCGAAGATGACGATAAAGGTGAAGATATAGCTCCAATGCCTAAACGTCATGGAAACTTCACTGCTACTTATAACGACCAAGGTATGAAATGGCTTAAGCTTGAGAATAAAAAACATGCAGCCGAAATCCAACTTGCTTGAGAGAAACTTGAGCTCAAAATGGCCATTTTATTCAAAAAAGTGGATGATTATGAGTTAGCAATCAAAATGAAATTTATACGAAAGCTTCTCATCAATGGCTATACTCCAGATGAAACAGAAGAATTGTGGACTTGATTTTCTGATACATTGTAAAGGATGATCAGCAATAAAAAATTATTTTGGAAAATGTTAAGTTTATTTTTATAAAATGATCGCCTTGATGGATTCACGCCATAGGCTGACATCATCTGTCTCAGGTTCATTTGAAGAAACATCTTGTTCAGCACTGCTTACTTAGGGATCCCAGTCATTATTATTTAATAGCAGAAAGTTATGCAATACTGCAGTGGCTTGATAATATGATTTAAGTAGTGAAATTCATTATCATTTCGTAACTGTAATGGGATACCTTTAAGATATCGCTATCTTCCTTTCAAAATTCCAAACGTATTCTCAATTGCAACTTGTGCAGAAGAATGCATCTTATTGAAATTCTTATTGTCATCATTGCCTCACATTGCTGGTTCTTTATATGGAGTTAACAAACGTTTAGATAGTGCATACCCTGAATCACCAAGAATATATTCATTTTCAGAAAAATGATTAAGAGGGTGTTTGTAAACTGACGACATTATATGCGCCATCGAGTCACTGAAACAGCCAGGAAATCTAACTTGCAGATCTCGAATTATTCTCCTATGATCACAAATAGCTTACACATTCATCGAATAACATTGCTTATGATTGAAATAGACCTCCCCTTGTCTTTTTGGTTTTTATGACAAAACCATATAGGTCCCATCAATAAACCTAACACAAGAAGGGAAGTTATAGAATTCTTAGATGTAACTTGCTATTTGTCTACGTTCTGCTTCGTTGGGCCACTTGATATATTTGCAGGAAAGGTCATCAAGTGCTGTCATAACACGTTTCATGTAGGTACTGACTGACCCAGAAGCGACACCCTATTGTCGTACAATACTATATACAGACCGCCCAGTACTATCATGATCTAGCCATTCCAAGGTACATGCTAACTGAAGCCATACAGGTCTCTGCTTCCGCCCATTGTCTTTTGGTTTAAACACTTCGTGCTCTGCAATCTTTTTGGTCAGTAATTTAAATGTCGATTTATTAATACAGACTATGCCTCGAAATTCAATATTGTCCCATGAAAAGAAAAACAGTGCGTATTCTGTAAGCTTCGGAACATTTTAGCGTGGGTTAAGGTAATGATAATTTTCAATCCCTTTAGAGCAAGTGCAGCGGTGGTGTTAAAAAAAACTGTAAATTTAAATTTTTTTTCGGGCTATAACTTCCAAATTATGGATTTACAGCCCCTCCTCTGCAGCGGTTAACTTTAACTTTGGGCTATAACTTTTCGCTTTGTAAAAAATAAGAATAAAAAATAAAAAGTAAAATTGACCCTATAAAAAAAATTCAGTTACTTGTACTTCAAACATTTAAAATGAATCCATCAATCTCAAAGAGCGTTAATCTTATGAAAAGCATGTACTCTGATCTCGATCAGAGCTGTCCTGAATGGGGCCTTCTTTTTTCGTGTATCTCCAACCGAAATGAAGCAGAATCTGCTCAACCAAAAAAAAAACGTAAAGTTATCAATCACAATCGCTTGTTCTTCCAAGACATTGTAATGGGAGATTACTTTAAGCCTAACCCACGATACGATGAAGTTTTCTTTCGACGTCGGTTTCGTATGCAACGCTCATTGTTTACCGGAATCATAGAAAAGCTAGGGGATAATTCTACCTACTTCAAACAGAAGAATGATGCCACAGGGTACTCTGGCTTTCACCCTTTTATTAAGGGAACCGCAGCTATGCGTATGCTGGCATGGTGGTCCTATGGATGCTGTTGACGAGTACTTGAAGATGGGAGCTTTAACAGCTAGAGAAGCTCTAATTCGTCTCTGCGAGGGGGTAATTGAATGTTATGGTGAACGCTACCTTCGTTCACCAAATGAAGATGATCTGGACCGTCTCCTCCTTAAGATCAATGCAAAGCGTGGGTTCCCAGGTATGCTTGGGTCAATCGACTGTATGCATTGGGGATGGAAAAACTGCCCAACAGGATGGGAGGGTCAGTATAAGGGTAAGGAAGGTACAACGTGCAACTACCATTATTTTGGAAGCTGTTGCCTCCTACAACCTCTTTATCCAAAATACTTATTTGGCCCCGGATTTAAGAGTTGGGGTTTGCTCTTCCCCTGAAAAAAAAACCGAAATTTAATTAAAAGCCAGATATGCATTAGTAAATAGGCTATTTCGTGCTGGAGGAGAGAAATACTTAAGTCATAACCAATATAGGAAAAAAAAGAACACTCTAAAAAAACTAAGTGCCTGTATACATAAAGATGTTTATTAGCATTTAAAAAGAAGGTAAAATAATAGTAAAGCTTTATAAAAGGCAGATATATTAGATTTTTAGACTGCTTTTGTGCATAATTATTATTTTTTTCTATACTTAAAATTTTATTTACAGATAAACGTTTTACAATCTTCACCTATATCAGAAAATATATTGTAGTACGTATATAGTTATTTCTTTATAATCTTAATATCTAATGTCCTTATCAAATATATTGAAGAACATTATTATTATCCATTTTCGAAATAATTTTACATGTGCAAAATTAAAATTATAGTGCTCAAAAAAATTGATCCAAGTATACAAAAATAAAATTCTAGGTGCATAAAAAATTATCATGTGGAAAAGCAGTCTAAAAGCCCAGTATATCTGCCTTTTATAAAGCTTTACTATTATTTTACCTTCCTTTTATATGCCAATAAACATCTTTATATATACAGGCACTTGGTTTTTTTAGAGTATTCTTTTTTTTCCTATATTGGTTATGACTTAAGTATTTCTCTCCTCCAGCACGAAATAGCCTATTTACTAATGCATATCTGGCTTTTAATAAAATTTCAGTTTTTTTTTAGGGGAAGAGCAAACCCCAACTCTTAAATCCGGGGCCATATAAGTATTTTGACCTCTTTATCTGGCACTCATTCTTTGGTGTTCCCAGTATGTGCAATGACATCAATGTCTTGCACAAATCTTCATTGTTCAATGATGTTCTACAAGGCAAAGCACCAGAAGTCAAGTATACCATCAATGGCCATGAATACAACATGGGGTATTACTTGGCTGATGGCATATACCCTCCTTGGGCTACGTTTGTCAAATTGTTCCCAGTTCCACAAGGAAAAAAACAAAAGGTATATTTTTAAAATCACAACATAATATAGCCATTTATTTATTAAAAACAGAACATGTATCTAATGTAAAAAATATTCTAATATAGCATTTTGCCGAAATGTAAGAATCTGCTTGAACGTGCTTTTGGTGTTCTTCAAGCACGCTTCAATATCATTAGAGAACCTGCAAGGTCGTGGAGTTTGGCTCACATCTCCAATATAATGAAAACATGCATTATATTGCATAATATGATTGTAGAAAACGACCGTCACTCTTATAAGCGACGTGTGAATATAGAGGACTACGACACCAGTAGTTAGTCTGTGTCACCATCATACAATAGAGGAGGTATCGCAAGTGATCATGTATACATATCACGTATAAGTGAGATCTATGATTTATCTATGCATACCCAATTATGAAACGACCTCATAGAACATCTATGGGAAGAGCTTGGAAATAGTAATTAGATTATCATTTCTATACAAAATTTAATTACCTATTTTTTTTTCTTTTAAATAATATTCATATTCATATTTATTCTTCATCAAAATATTTCTTCATGACTTTCTCCTGCAAATGTTTGAAAAATTGGAGGCGAGCCCTAGTGTAGGTGTTATAGACTAGTCCTGTCTATAGTGAACTTTTAACCAAGTCAATAAATGATACAGTAGAAAAAGAGGTTAATTTTTTATTTTTCCAGTCCAGCAGCCCTTTTATACTGCTGAACCAGCTTGTACAACCCATGTTACCATGATTTCGCTTTTACCGAAGTCTGCCTGTTACTAAGTCTGTAACACTCTCCCCCTCTAGTACTAGGAATACAATAAAAGATATACAATAATATAAAATCTCTAAGCTAGGGGTAGAAAACAGGTAATAATAATAATAGAATAAAATAAGTGAAATAAAATAATAAAAGAAAGGAAATATAAAATAAAAAATATTTTGAGTTTCAAAGAATAATTAAAAGAATATGAGAGAAGGAATCTGAGGAGTTAAATTTAAGTTTGAGAAAGGGGTTTTTTGGGGTTTGAATAGGGATAAGGCTGAAATGTTTTTTTTTTATATTTTGGTGATACAAACACAAATAGGTGTTGAATACAAAATAATATATATATTTTTTCTAGGTACTGTTTTAAAAAAAACTTTACTCCTTTTTTTACAAAGTTGTTTTTTCCCTTGCTATTTGCTACCATTTTTTTTATTACTTTTTATTTCACCTTACTTTTTATTATTATGTCAGCTCGTCCATATATCAACATGCGCACTTATGACGGTTATCTTGAGAACGCCACAGACTTTGATGCGCGTTGTGCACGTGAAACCACTGCTGTTCCTTCTATTGTCGTTCTTTACCCTGAGGTCTGGTATGGACTTGTACGTCTGATTAATGTCTGCCAACGCTGCTTTGTTCTTGGTAGTGTTCTTCACGGATCGGATCGGATCGGATAACAGGGCTATCCACATCCGCATCCGCAAATGCGGATACGGATGCGGATGCGGATGCTGCGGATGCGGATCGGATAGCGGATAATATCAAGTGAGTAACAAGATGTTAAAGAAGATGGTAAAGTTTTTTTATTTAATTGTA
>JAEPRB010000595.1:0-12082 GCA_016758965.1 Circinella minor
TTCAGTGCAAGGCAGGTGTGCTATATATGACTCGTAGGTGGAATGAACTTCTGGATCTTCGTGGTCTGAACTTTCCAGAATTAAATATTTTGGATATTTTTGCATCTGTCCCAACAAGAAGTTATATTACCATGAAAAAAGCGGCAGAGGAAACGTTAGGAAAATCGAAATCACCATATCGCCCAACATGTGGATATACAACAGGTTGCGAAAATAATCGGTGCAAGTGCAAAAAGAATAATTTTCCATGCACAAAGAGTTGCCATCGATTTCGTGAATGTAACAACACATATGCTGCATGGAGCAGTAGGTAAGAAAATTAGCAATTTACTTTGTTTTAATAACTTTTATATTATGTATTTTATTATTCTCTTAATTTCTTTCTTTTTATGCTTTATTTTTTTTTTCATTATGCTGCTTATTTTTAACTTACAAAACTCTCTTTTATGTTCCTTTTTTTTATGTTATTATGTTGTTCCTCTTTCTCATATAAAACTTGATTACTTATGCTTATTATTATTATTACTTTTATTATTGCCTATACAACTAAAATATATAATGCCAATTTTGCTCAGCATTTATAATTTGTTTGAAGTAATCATTTGCTTCTTTATAATAGTAATTTATATTCAAAATGATGAACTATATATGTAAAATTTAGAATTTACATACATTAAATAAGATTAAATAGATGAAACGTAGGTTTTAAATAGAAGAGAAACTATATATTTTTTTCTTGTATCAAATATAGTATAATTCATTATTGATTTTTGCATAAAATAATAAAATAATTATTAATTGGGAGTTGGGCGGCCCAAAGTCCAATTGGAGGTTGGACAAAATTTTTGGTTGCCCAATTTAAAGTTGGGTGGAATTGGACTTCAAACGGTAACATGTAGTACAAAAGCGCTCGTTCAATCCAGAGTGACACCATCTTTTTAGAACTATAAACCCGACAAACTGTCGCTGTTCTAATCAAAGCTGTATTATTCATTCCAAAAACATGTATAAATGATTGTATTATACCAAATTATTATCGGTGACTAAATGAGACGAGTTATAACTAAAGCCTCATAGGTGCTTATTGGTGGCTTATTCTTTTGAATGAATGAATATATAATATTGGATAATTTTATTAAAATAGTTGAACCAAGACAACTATGGAACATACAAAAACTGCTAGGCAAAGACAAAAACAAAACATCTAACTAACCATCTAACCATCTAACTAACTATCTAACTATCTAACTATTTTCAAAAATATATCCAAAAACATGCATAATAAAAATGAGTACTATTATATGTTTTATAATTGTATTACCAGATGTAATGTTATGTTTATTAATATCGAATATTGACATAGCTATGCTCAGTAAAGGGTACTTACCTTGTTATTCAGAGATAGAGTCACTAGAGTAAATGAAAAAAAAAGTTAGTAATTCCATTTCTTATATTACTACAGAATATGCTATGGTTGAGTCTGCCAATAGTACTAAAAAAGCATTTACTTACGAGTTAATTCTACGTCGTTTGTTACTTTCATTCCCTTCGTGACGCCTCTGACTAGCTCCAACGTTATTCCATCTCTTGCATAACAAAAATTGGATGATCCAATCATTACCATTCAGATCATACAGATATTGAGGTAGTACTTCTTTAACTTCTTGGACTACCTCATTGACTATCGAATCCTTCAAATCTTTTTAGATGGTACTCAGCGCCGACCAAGACGTCTTCTTGATATCATCATTGACATCTGCTTCCTTACCCTTGATAACGCGTTCAATTGTATATTGAAGCGTTATCAAGCTTTGCTTACCTTGCTCAGCGGAACCAGCTATGTCCCTAATGGCTTATAATATAACCTTTGGTGACTTCGATTTTGGTTCCAGGAATGATTCTGGTAAAATTGGAGCAACATTGGAAGAAGGAGGAAGGGGAGGGCTAGGGGGTGCGACCTATACATGACAATAAAAGATATTCTGTTAATAATAAGAAAGCTAATGTAATGCTGTAAGTTTTTGCATTGTCATATAAACTATACCTTATCCGAGAGCCCTTGAAGCAAAGTGACTATTTGCTCTCTTTGTTTTGTTGCAGCAAATAATGCATTTTCAATGCGTTCAAACCTTTTTTCAGTATCCTCCTTGAACGTATCAAATTTCTCCTCTAAGTTGTGAACATCTTACTTGAGAATGTTGAGATCTTTGGAAATCTCGAAGCGGTTTGTTAATGAAACTTGTTCTGGGTGATTAAAGATGTCTTCATCAGAAAACAAATTATTGAACGAAGTATTAGTATTCATTGTCACGACAGATGTTGAAGAAAGGAAAAAAGAAAGTTAGTAAAACAAAATTGAGGGAGCAATATAAAAAAAAATAAACACAAGTGCGGAAAAAAAAGATGTTAGTACTAGAATTGACACACCGATATAATAAGAGGGAATCTAGTGTTCGAATAATATGTATAAAACGTAATAAACTATTTTGAGTAACCTTTGTGGTGTTGTATCCAACCAACAATGTTTTTATAGACAGTCGTTTATTTTTTTATATGTTTGAATACAGCTAAAACCATCAATTATGTTTCACTGAGAGTTGTATGTTTCTTATATGTTTCGATGATCAAAATATTGCTAACAATTGGCAGTTGCGTTGATATATATCTTTTTGTCAACGGCAAAAGGTATATGACTTAGAACCTTTATTTTATTGTCAGTATTCATAGTCATGAACAAATTGGAAGACTGTACCTGTTTCATATACATATATTGATATGCCTGGCCATTGATAAGTATTCAATATAAATAATGATATTATTTTATTTTAGTAAACGTCAGTTTAATTTTTTTTTATTACTTTCGATTGATATAACAAATGGGCAAGCGTTTCAGAAAGTGTGAATGTTGTGGAGATTGCTATAAACGAAAGGATGAACAACTCCATCGACTTACATGCAAAAGTAATAAAAATGCTCTCTCAGTGGAAAACGCCAAGACGTACATCCAACAAGGCAAAAAAGTTAAACAAGCAGTTAGTAGTGTCCTGGAAAACAGTGGAAGCGTTAGTACACAATGCGATCATCCACTACGCATAAACAACACAGGTCAGTTAGTTCAATAAATATATGCATGCATTGTCTATATCAATGTGAAACTAAATATTGATATATAAATTCCAAAAAAATAATATTGTAGAATCCATGCACGGTACAGAAGCACATGGAAATGATGAAAACATAGACTATATTGGTAAATTTTTACAGGATTTTTTTCATGAGAAAACAACAAAGAAAGAAGTAGAACAGGTAATTTTCTAACACTTTAATAATAGCAAATTCAGATGGCTCTTCAACTGTAGAAGATGATCCTATATTTTTTGGCCCTCCTCCTTTCATCCATATACCTCATGTTGAACGAGTTCAAACACTCCAAGACAAAGTGAGCATTGAATTTTACAAGCTTGCCAAGGATCACAACTTGAGCAATGTCGCATATGACAAGTTCATTAAACTGTTTAATAATTATATCAAAGGTGATCAATTCGGTAAGTTGTTAAAGATAAAATAAAAATAAGAAATATAATATAGTAGTATACTAAAATAAAAATAAAAATTATGTACATAGAAAACAAACCTCTTCTTTCGAGATATCATGCTGAAAAACGAATGACTGACCTATATCCAGTAAAACCGGACTGTTATGACATATGTTCGAACAACTGTGGTTTTTTTCTTGACAGCTCCCAAGAAAAATGTACTGAATGTGGTACTACATGTACACAACACCCGCAGACTTTTTCATATTTTCCTCTTGCCAAGCAGCTTGCCTGTCTTGTATCTCAACAATCGTTCCAGTCCCTTCTTTTGCCACGATCTGAACGTGAAAACAATGAGGACCCTCATATACTTGAAGATATATGGGATGGCAATATTTATCAAGACCAGAAGGACAACCTCTTCAAGGATGATCTGACACTGTGCTTGGGTCTCCAGCAAGATGGGTTTGTGCTGTTTAATCGAGGAGGGGGAGCATTATCCTTGTCAATGCACTCATAATGAATCTTCCGAGTTTTGAAAGGTATATATATCATTGAAATATACATGGTTATTAATAACGATAATGTTCTGGTTTTTGTGGCATTATGAAATATGTTACTAATGATATGGCTATTTTTTTATAGATATAAAATTCCCTCAATGATTCAGGCCATGGCTATTCCAGTCAAGCCTGCAACTCATTGTTTGGATAATTTTCTTATACCTCTATTCGAAGAATTACAAGCCCTCCAAAATTATGGTGTTTTAATTTCTTGTAATAATGGTGATTATCATTTGAAAGTGCATGTCTTGTTCATGACTGGTGACATAGTCGGTGTACAAGAACTTATTCATCACAAAACATTCCGTTCTACATATGGCTGCCATATGTGTTATATCCAGCCCAAGAGCATACCTAGCAGGAATGGCAATGGATTCACTAAGTCCTTTGCTGGGAATCCAAGCAGTGTGTATGAAATGCGTCGCAAAGTCGACTTTACTGAAGAAGCTTTCCTAGAAGGTTCAATTATTCTAGTAAGTCTAAATTTCAGCAAAACAGCTCTTATATATACTATTCCCTATCTCAATTTTACTTATTATATTATCTCTCTTATATTTTAGCAAAGAGGTATTATAGCACCAACCCCATTGGCAAAACTGAACGCCTTTCATGGATTTAGCTATGTTGGATTATATGTTTTGCATTTGTTTGGATCGAATGTTGGAAAACATATTTGGGAAATGATCGTTTCTTCTTACTTCAATGCAGATATTCCATTTCGATTGCCTCAAAAACGATGTGAATATGTTGGAAAAGCAATTGCTGAATCGTCACATTTAATTCCAAGTTCTGTTTTCCATGGTACTTTCTGAGGTAGTTATATATATATATTGGTTATGTATAGAAGTATCGACTTAGTATACTGAAACTGATTATGTGATATTTAGATGTTCATAAAAAACTCGCTAATATGCATAGCGTCGACTGGGTGCTAATGCTCTTATTTGTTCTGCCAACAATCATTTGTGATCAGATCGTCAAGGAATATAAAGAGCAATCCAGGGAGCATGTGAAGGCTTTAGTCGCCTTATCAAAAGGGTGCGCTATTGCTCTATCATGGTATATTGAACAAGACGATATTGTAGAAATGGAGAGGTAAATTAATACATTCATGATGCTATTGAGATCGACAATCAAATAACTTGTATATTTCTTTTATGTTATGCTGTTATGTAGATGTTTTCAAATATGGCATAGTTACATGAGGAATTCCGAAGTTCCTGATAACATGTACACTATCAATATGCATCTTCTTTTACACTGTGGTGAAATTACAAGAAGACTAGGCCCGCTGTCTGGGATATCAGCGGCGAGTTTAGAACGAGCAATTGGTATTACAATCTTTTATATATTATAATTTATAAACAAAAAAATGAATTTATGATGTGTTTCTAATATTCACAATATTATTGCCATCTTAGGATATATAAAACGACTTATAAAATCGAAAAAAAATCCAGGCATCAATGTAGCCAATGTCCTATTATGCCACCAGGCATGCCGTTATTTCGGTGATATATATGATGACACGAATTATGAAGAAGATGAATCGACGATGTATAATGCTCCTGACAACGAAAACATCTACCATGTTTGCTCGGTTGGAAGTTACGAAAACAGCGACGGTTCTGCCCCTCCTCACTCCCCTGAATTCTGGGGCTATTTCAATAGCTCTATAGATAAATTCACAGAAGTGGACTTGCAAGCTCATTTACACACATACTAGCAACGTCGCTTCGGCCAATCGACAACTATTCCAGAAAAACATAATTTACGTACAGACATAGTAATAGGCAAGTGTATGTTTTTCAACGGAACAGTATATGACAGTTTGGAACACAAACGTACCACACAAAAAATATGTCATTTTGTAAAACTTAGCATACCAGTTGACAAATATGCAAAAAGAAGCACAACGTCAAAAGCAAATTGGAAAGTTTATTTCGGTAAAGTCCTTTTGTTTGTCGCACACAAGTTCAACGATGGTAAGATTATAAAGCAGTAGCAAATCGTATTTGAAGATATGTTAACTGACATGTAAAAAACTATTATATTATATATACTTAGACATGGAAGAAATGCTTTGCTTGGTTCGCCTTGTAAATACATCATTAAACAAGAATACTGGTTGTCCTTATGGCTCGCAGTCAATTGGTGATGATGGATACCGAAAGTTATACGTTGTTGATTGTGACAACATCGATTCACACACTGGCATTATTAAAATGGAAAAAGACCATGGCATAGATAGCAATGAATGCTATTATATCTATCCATAAATGGTAGCTAATAGCGATATCGATTTAGAAAAGCTCAGCCAAATATAATGGCAGAAGCTGACTTACTTTGTTATTTGCTGTTTTTTTTTCTTGCAAAGTAAAAACCCATTTTTGTTTTTGTAGCCGTGTATTTTACCTTGCAGACTACAAATCTATATCTCTTTATATTCTACTATTACGATATTTACACCCTTTATTCTCCACTTAAACATAATTCTCTTTTTCAAACAACAAAAACTACACAATATACTCCGTTTATTCTCCACTTCAAAATTCGTTTATCAAAATTCTCTTTCTTTACACTATTTACTTCTCCATTTCAAAATTCGATTATCAAATTCTCTTCCTTTAAAAACAAGCTCCAATCAAACTTATAAAGTGGCCAATAAATATATTTATAGATAGAAACATTTATTCGTCACTTTGACTTTGTTTATTGTTATCATCATCAAACTCAGCGTCACTTTCTTCATTCTCATCATCACTTTCTTCATCATCAGAGTCTTCGTCACCTTCGCCTATATCATACAAAAGACCCTTTCTCCAATGATCCACCTATTGGTGGATCACCTGAAGATCTATATCAAGTAATCGAGGATGGACCACAAGCAAGTACACGACATATAGTAAACCATGCTTGTTCAAATATTTAATGAGACTAGGAAATCGTGTCCTAATATCTTGTTCATTAGCATTTCCCAATACTGATTTAAATAAAGAGAAATCATACATGTGCATGTATATCCAGTGGGCAGTGGCGTCCATGAGTTGATGGATCAACACAAAGATTATTACCACATGTATGGCGCCAGGTGGTAACACCAAGACATGCATAATCTCCCTCTTCTGATTCTGGACATGACTTGCTATATATATAAATTCATTAGAAAATTTATTATTTAGTATTCATAATATTCTTTTTGTCGGAACTGATGTATTAACGTACAATAGATCATCGTCAGGAGTTTCAGAACTAGAAAAAGTAATAGTTGCTTAGTAATTTTATCATCAATATTAATAGTATGTAATAGTATATATAAAGGTAAGAAAGTAACATACGTTTCAAGCAATTTTAAGAGCTCCTCTGTTATATATGTGCGAGTGGAGTCATCTTGCTTGGTGCTGCTTTTATTATTAAACAATAAATAACCAGATTATATATTTATATATGTTGTTATATTATACAACATTTATGAAAAAAAATACAGGCAATTACATGTTGTTATTGTTTTGTTGCATGGTATGAATAAATTATTTTAAAAGGGAAGAAGAACTGTCAAAAAATATTCAATATTTATAGCGGTGGTCTAAGTTACCTGTCTGTACTACAATTATTATAAATATGGTAAGAGCAAAAAAGTCTGTACCACTAGTAAAAAAAAATTGCCAAGTGCAGCCAAATGCGGCCAAATGCAGCTAAATGTGGCTAAATGTGGCCAAACCTTAGAATTTTTTTTATGGTGTAGTGTTCTTCATAGATCGGATGGGATTGGATTATAGGGCAATCTGCATCCACATCCACATCCATAAATGTGGATACAGATGCAGATGCAGATACTTCAGATGCAGATCAGATAGTAGATAATATCAAGTAAGTAACAAGATGTTAAAGAAGATGGTAAAGTTTTTTTATTTAATTGTAATTACAATTAAGATAGTAAATGCATCTGTTACAATACAGTTATGCGTTTTCCAAGAAAAAAAACAAGTTACACCATGGGAAATTTTCGTGAGGTCCGCAAGGTTCGCAAGGTTCACGAGGGTTGTTGTAACACAAATTTCTCAATATGAGTTAGCTTCACGAGATTCACGAGGTTCGCGGGGGCTAGTGTAACAATTATGAGGGAAAAAATTATTTGGAAATTTATGTAATGCTGATTAAATATAAAGCCGAGATTCGCGAGATTCGCAAGGTTCGCAAGGTTCATGAGGGCTAAGTGTAACAATAATTAGTAAAGTGTTCTTTATTTGGAAATTTGTGAAATGTTGACTTAGGCTAAGAACAAATATAAATGATAATAATAGATAATAATAGAAGAAAAAAACTTTTTATTTGAAAGCTGGTCTTTTTTTCTTCTGTACTTACTCTCTCTCCTTTTATTCTTTTTTTTTGTTTACTTTAAACATCATGAATGTTTTCAAGAGTAATATCATCAGTTATCATCAGGATTCATAAGACCTAAGTAGCCCAGTATATTCTTACACCTAGTTACAACAAACTTCTCCCTTGCACTTGTTTTTTGGTCATAGGTGGGTTCTATATTTTGGGCACACTCCCATGCCATACTCTGTCATCTGCAGATTTGTATAAAGCTTTACTAAACATAGTTGCCATCGATCCTTATTAAGATATCAAAAAGTGAGTATATTTTATTAAAATATATTGTAGATTCTAGATGAAATGTATCATTGTAAGCATGCTTGAAGAATAACATTAGTTGACCAAAATTGAAGCTGGCCTACCATGACGTACTCTAATGAGGAGTATCGGCTTTACCAATGTGTTCGCTTTTCGTGCTGTTCCAGGTATTAGTTTTGTATAAATGTTTTGCACCTCGAATACTGGGATTTTGTATGCTATTTACCCCACGATTGTTATTAAATAGACTCTCTCGACATTTTTGAAAATAACGTAAAGTTTTATATAGTACAATAACATTCGATGGTTGTATGGTGCCAATCCTATAGTTCAAGTACTTATGTGTTTTTTTGAGGACTCTTTACAAACATTGGTAAGTATGCTAAAATAAATGTATAGTTGCTGGTGATGTATTAATGTACTGATTGCACATTTAGTAGAATGTGTGTTATAAAATTTTGGTGGTCTAGTTTCAAACATAGATCATGGATGTGTCGATGCTGACGTCGTTCTTCATATGGAAATGCGAAGTATGCAGATTTCTATGGTAATGGATCAATTGTTATTTACAGACAGGCTTGGATATTTGATTATTATAGATCTACGAATTAATGTTGATAATATATTTCTCATCAAGATTCCATGATCTAGAAGCATGGGAGCTCTATGATGAAATTCACTGCCAGCAACAGGTCAAACTGCCTGTGAGGATGAAACAACAAATAGCTCAAATATATTTCAAAGAACGTATCCCAAAGATTAATATTGCTACAAAGCTCAACGTATCAAGAAGAGCTGTTTGTCGAGTTTTAGCCAAGTGGAATGAAATTGGCCGGGCCTTTCATCTTCTGGAAAACCGCTTGTGGATTAATGGTTGCAATACTAATGAAGAAATATATATTAGTTTAAAGTGTCTACTGCATCTTTTATAAACTTGTATCAATTGTCCCTACTTAATTTATATTTATACACCTTTTTTAAAACTACTTTTGTATTAAAGCCGACTTTCATAATAAAATATAAGTAAAAGCTGTTAGCAGTTTCGCAAAAAAAAAGAAACCACTTTTTAATATTCTCTTCTTGATACATCTTGTGAATTGGATATAAAAAACATGATGTGATTAGAAGATTAATGGCAAACAATCCTATGTTTGATTGTGCTCCCTTTAAAAAAAAATTGCTGTCCAGTCTAGCGTAATCATAAAAAGTATAAAAGCAAACACCTCTCTACTTCAACTTATACTCCCATTTTTATTTATTTTCAATTAATTATAATTGTGTCGCAAACTCAAAATTTACACATTACATCTAACGAGTGTCAAGACTCTCCCAGTGAAAGAAAATCTCCTCGGGCATTGATGAGATACATAAAGAATATTGCACAGGTATTTAATGAAGCTTGGCTAGTGTATCATTTATTTTTTATTAATTGTATATTCAATAATACAGAACAATATCTTTTCATCAATGATAGTCGCTCTTCCACCATCTACATCAGCTATTACCATGTCTGAGTCTGGTATAGTGTTCATCACGGATCGGATAGCGGATAATATCAAGTGAGTAACAAGATGTTAAAGAAGATGGTAAAGTTTTTTTATTTAATTGTAATTATGATTAAGATAGTAAATGTGTCTGTCACAATACAGTTATGCGTTTTCCAAGAAAAAAACAAGTTAAATATGCAAAATAAGTGGTAATGGCGACTAAATGAATAATATGAACACAATAAGTTTGTTTTTATATTGGTCGTCAAGACATTGTGTTTTATTTTATTCCTACAGCTAACTGATAAGCTAGATAAAAGTCCGCATTGATCAAGGTACAGCATATAAAGTAAACAATATGTTGCTGGAAATAATATATGAGTATAAGTTTTATTATAATAAAAAAAATTACTAGTAATGAAAAGCATTGATAAAAGTAATAAAAAAAGTAAAGTGGGAAAGGGAAAAAGGAAATTTAAAGAAGTTTACGGCAAAAGGAAATAGAGAGTGCCGAAGAAAAAGGGGATTCTGTGTATAAAAAAAATAAATGGGGAAGGAAGAGAAGAGAGAAGGTACCGTATATATGTGTGTATGTATATATATGTCGGGGTAATTTATAAGTGAGAAAAAAAATTTTTTTTGCTTATTATATTTTCTTCAATGGCCTGCTCTTCCAAATTCCGTTCAACTATATGCAAATCCACTGAATTACCCTGTTTCAATTCCTCTACAAAAACATTGTTGAATTTACCACTATAACCTCCTTTTGATCAGACCAATAAATCAGTACAGATTCTTTCAAAGCAATCAGCTCTAATCTGTTTCGTTAGTAGGTATAAATAAAGCCACCTAAGAGCACTCACAATGGTCCTTGTAAAAAAAGCTTGTAACTCCGTTTACCAGCTTTTTTACAAACTTTGGCTCACAACAGACCTTGTAAAAAAGCTTGCAAAATGCAAAGCTTGTAAAATTACAAGGAACGTTTGAGTTTTTGTAAAAAAAAAATTGTCGCTTTCCACCTTTAATAAAAATGAACAATAACAGTATTACTGCTAATACTACTTCCACTTTGGCTTTTACCAATGAACCCAACCATCGCCACTACCGTCACCGTTACGACTTGTTGAGCGACTTGATTAAAGGTGTTGATGATAGTAGGATCCATTTTAAATTGGTTAAAGAGAGGTTAAGAGAAAAAACAGCTCAAAATAAGTTACGTACAAGCTAATTTTACAAGGACCATTGTGAGTATTTGCCTTGTAGTGTTACAAAATTTTTACAAGTCTCAATTTACAAGCTTTTTTTTACAAGGACCGCTGCGAGTGCTCTAAGAGAAACAAAACTCACTTGGTAACTGAATTCGCTAGCACAGGAAAGCATCTCCTTGGCATCACATAGCAGTGCAGTTTACCATCTTTAATTCCAGGGTACACCCCCAATGCATCTTCCTCAATGGTCCTTGGCTTATAATCGCCATTGTCAGTGACATTTAAACTATACAGCAACTGCTGTTCCGATTCCGGCATGTACTTGGCCATTTATCAACTTGTTGAAGGAAATAACCTTTTCTATACTTGAATAACCATACTTTCACGGAACTGTTAGCTATTGATTTTTATTACTAATACACCTTGCTTCACTTGGTAGATATTATTATCTCTGACACGATCAATGATATTCAAGTTTTTGCCATATACAATAATGATAATTATTGATAAGTATTACATCTTCTTTTTTATATATTATGCACACTTCCAAGTTGAATCACTGTTGCTATTCTGTTTTTTATTTTTAAGTATATAGAGCTTATGATTTGATTTTGTCAACGATTGTAAAACAAACATGTGTTATGGATATA
>JAEPRB010000596.1:0-11969 GCA_016758965.1 Circinella minor
CAGCGTTGATTGACCCACATACAAAAGAGAACGTCCAACGGCGTCATACACCCGATCATCATTGCTCTTAATTCTCACATAATGATCCACGTCCACAAGGTTGTTGATCGACATGCTTTTTTGCGGATTTTTTTTTCGGCTTGATTTTATAATATTTTTTCCTCCCCTTTTTACTTTTTCTTTTTGACAAACTCAATTAAAAAAAAAATTACATTATGGGTAAAGATAAAAGACCTAATGGAAAAGCTCCACGTCATGACCCACTTCATGTTGAATTAGCTGATACTCCTGATCAGGGTATGCGTCGTAAAACTACACGACAAAAATTCGTTGACAGGAACCAACAAGACCAAGTTGAAGAGGTAATTTTTTTTTTCTTTTTTCTTTTTAAAGATCTAGGTGTGATTCAATTATTAGGATCATAATGAAACTCGATTCAAAAAAAAAAAAAACGATTCACAAAGAAAAAAAAAAACGTTTGGTTTCTTTTTTAATTCCTAATAAATGACTTAAATTAACATACTCTTTTTTTTTTTTTTTTTTTTTCTTTCTTAGGAATATTTGGATTCAAAAATGTCAAAAAGAATTTTAAAGATTGCACGAGAACAACAAGAACAAATTGAAGGGAATTCAACAACAGTGGAAACAGAAACAATGACTTCATCAGCACAATTTCCTCTTGGTTTTAACCCAAGTGATGATGAAGATTTGGATGATATAGATAAATATGGAGAATATGAAGAATTAGAAATTGAAGAAGAAGATGCTGATGTATTACAACAATTTTTACCAACGGCACCATTGAAACAACGAAATTTGGCTGATTTAATTATGGAAAAGATTAATGAAAAGAATGCTATGGATGCTCAAGCAGAAGCTGGTGGTGATGAAGGAGAACAAATGCCTGAAATGAATCCTAAAGTGATTGAAGTTTATACAAAGTAAGAGGGATATATTGGTAGTTGGAAAAACAAAAAAGAAAAGAAAGTATATTAATATTAATATTATGAATAGAGTGGGTCAATTATTAAGTCGATATAAATCTGGTAAATTACCAAAAGCATTTAAAATTATTCCATCCCTTGCTAATTGGGAAGAATTATTATATTTGACACAACCTGAAAATTGGAGTCCACATGCTACTTATGAAGCTACACGTATGTTTGTTTCTAATTTGAAACAAGAACAAGTACAACGATTTTTATCTTTGGTGTTACTTGATCGTGTTCGTGATGATATTACAGAAAACAAGAAATTGAATTATCATTTATACATGGCTATTAAAAAGGCTCTTTATAAACCTGCTGCCTTTTTTAAAGGTTTCTTATTTCCATTATGTGAATCGGGTACATGTACATTAAAAGAAGCTGCTATTATTGGTAGTGCTTTAACCAAGGTATCCATTGCTGTATTACATTCTTCAGCTGCTCTTTTACGTCTTTCACAAATGGATTATACAGGTCCCAATAGTTTGTTTATTCGTATTTTGTTGGATAAAAAATATGCTTTACCTTATAAGGTTATTGATGGTTTAGTTGAACATTTTCAACGATTCCGTAACGATACTCGAGAAATGCCTGTTTTATGGCATCAATCTTTATTGGTCTTTGCACAAAGGTAAAAAATATATATATATATATACAATATAATCTCCATGGTGATTCATAATATATTAAAAATAATATTTTTAAATAGATATAAACAAGATATGGTACCTGAACAAAAAGATATTATTATGGATGTTATTAAACATAAATATCATCCTGAAATTACACCTGAAATTCGACGTGAACTTGTACATTCAACTGCTCGTGATGAAATTCAACATGATTATGATTCTGATGTTATGATGGATTAATTACTTTTCTCTTCTTCTTCTTTTCCCTCTTCATCCCTTTTTTTTTTTAAATACTTTTGTAATTTTGAACATTCTCTCCTTCTTCTTTTTTTCTTTAATTAGCATACTTTTTTTTTTTCCTTTCTTTTTGTATTTTTTTAAAAAAAAAAGAAACACATTTTTCCTTCATAACAAAACATTGTACAGAAAGTATAAATAATTAATTTACATTATTATTAATATTATTATTATTATTATATATCAAAGGCCAGTCAAATTCAAATCAATTCTTGTTATCATATATATAAAAAGGTTTATTCTTTTTTTCCCTCCCCTTCATTTTATTATTATGCCTGATCGAAAAAGAAAAAAAAAGAAAAAAAAAAAAAAGAAAATTCTTTTTTTTTTTTTTTGAAAGATGTCCTTACACATTATCCAAAGGTCTAAAATAGATAAAGAAATAATTAATATTTAAATAAATAATCTTTTTTTATTTTTTTTATTTTATTACCTGTTAAATCCACCACGACGATTCATATATTGACGATATTTGAGTGCTTTTTTAACACTTGCACCTGATACATCAGTTCCTGGAACATGTTGATTCTTTGTTGTATCAAAACCAGAAAATCCCATTAATTTCATCATTTTTGTTTCTTCGTCATCATCTTCATTAATTTCTACACTTGGATTATTGGTTTCTTTAGATGGTGAACGTGTTCTTTGTCTTTTGTCTTCATGTCTTTTATGCATATCATCTAATTCATGGTCAACATCATCCTCATCATCACGGCGACGTTGTCTAAAATAATAATGATAATGAATTACATTTCATATTATATTAAATTATGTTATTAAAAAAAAAGATCTTACCTTCGTGAACTTCTTGAAGGTGATCGACTTGGTGAACGATAACGTCTTGAACGATCCCTATCTCTATCATAATCTATGTTTAACGAGTTATATAATCATATAAATGTTTTTTTTTTCAGGTTACATGGAATTCTTTTTGTGGGGTGGGATGGGGTGGGGAAGGTTTTGTCATTCATTTTTATACATGGAAAAAATAAAAAAAAAAGTTGAGAATGAGAAAAAGAAAAAGAAATAATATAAAAATGAGAAAAATGGGAAAAAATAAAAACAGTTACAAACCTCTTGGACTACGTGCACGTCGTCTATCACGATCACGACTTCTTGATCGTGGTCGACGACTACTACGATATGAAGGAGATGGTGAACGTCTTCTACTACTTCGATGACGTGATGAATTTCGTGGAGGTGGTGAACGAGATCTAGAACGTGGTCTATCAAGATCACGATAACGTTGTGTACTTCTATCACGACCACCACGACGATAAGGGGATGGCGATCTTGGCATCTTTTATAGTGATAGTAGTAGTAGTAGTAGTAGTAGTAGTATATATATATCAAAAAAAATAAAAAAAGTACTATCAATAAATCCGAAAAAAAAGTGTGGAAGTTAAAAAAAAGTTCCCTAAAATTTCAATTCCAGAGAAGCCACCTACCTTTATAGGCGAACCATTTTTTTTTTTTTTTTTTTTTTTTTTTTTTTTTTTTTTCATTCTTTTTTTTTTTTTTTTTTTTTTTTTTTTTTTTGACTTTTTTCTCGACCCTTTTTTTTTTTTAAAAAAATATAACACCATGGCAACCCCACAAAAAAGAAGAGCACAAAAAACTGGACGAAAAAATACTCGAAGAACAGCTGATAAACGTCATAAATATAAGATTCAGGTAAGAATGATTTATTAAAACGATTTCGTTTTAAATGATCGGGTTTACACTTTTTTTTTAAAATTTTAGATCTAAAATAGTATAATCAATTTTTTTTTTGAATAGGGTAATGCCATTATCAAGCAGAATTGGGACAAGAAACAAACATTAATTCAAAAGTATGAATTAGGTTCCTTTTTTATTTTATTTTATATATATATATATATATATATATATATACCAATACAAGTATATAAAATTTGATAACTAACTTGGGAGGGGGTGTTTATCATTATAGTTATAAACGATTGGGTTTAATGACTTCATTAAATGGTAAAGCGGGTGGTATCGAAAAATTATATCCAGAAAAAAAACCTACAATGATGGATGAAGATAATAATAATGAAGAATCAGAAGATCAAGAAGAAAAAGAATTAACTGAAGAAGATATTGCACGACTTGAAACTACATTAAAACCAGGAGAAGGTTTAATCCAACGTGATGATGAAGGCAATGTGATTCGAGTTATTGTTGGTAGAAGAAAGACCCATGATGAAATTTTAGAAGAAGAACCTGAACTAGTTGAAGCTAAAACAGACGTTGTACGACAATTGGAAGAACAAGCTAAAAATGCACATAAAAATATTAAATATCAATCGACTTATCAACAACATTGGGTTGCACAATTAATTGATAAACATGGTGATGATTATAAAGCTATGTTTTGGGATACTGATTTAAATCAAAATCAATTAACTGAAAATCAACTCAAGAAAAAATGTGCTCAATTTTTAAAACAAAATCCTGAATTTAAGAGAAAAGAATAATTTTTTCTCTATTTTTTTTTTTTTGCATATCCATATCTCTCTCTCTCTCTCTCTCTTTTTTTTTTTTTTTTTTTTTTTTTTTTTGAATCATCTCATAATTATAATAATAATAATAAAATTGTATATAGAACATATATATTTGCATTATCATCCCCTTCTTCTTTAAACAATATTTATGATAAGATTAAATAATTGGTCCTGTTGCTTTTTTGTTTGATCGACAAAAATGTGTTATAAATAAATCTATCAAAAAGGAATTTTTTTGATATCATCAAATTGGAAACCAAAGAAAAAAAATTTTTTTTTTCTCACCCTTTTAATTCATGCAACATTTGAAAAGATGAATGACATGAAACTTGACGTATCTATGAAAAGATATCATAATCATTTAACATTCAGCAAAAAAAAAAAAAAAAAAAAAGATGTGTTGACAGGATGATTTCAAAAGATCATCATCCTTATCATGTGGAATATTTTGAATAATAATAATAATAATAATGTTCGATACGTACTACGTATTCTAATAAAAGATAAATAAATAAATATATTACGTATATATATCATTACAGTAATGCATAAAAATAAATGAAAAACAAATGATTGATAAATGATACGTCATTTTATTGTTTAATTTCGTCATAGGTATTTTTCTTCTTGACTTCCCTTTTTTCATCTCTTTTAATACTCTTTTATAAACGGTTTGTATGATGGAGGATATCAATAATATTACCGATCTCGTAATTTTTTATCCGTTCCAATGACGATGATCTCTTTTTTTTTTTTTCCACCCCAAATTGATTGATCCTGTTTTAACGAAAATGGTAAATGAGGTTCAGAAATCATCCGACTCATTCCATAATTTTCTAATTTCACTCTTATATTTGGAATTTTTAATCGAGTTATATCATTATAAAAATAAAACAAAGAAAAAGGGCTAAAATCTCATTTTATTATTTCCAATCCATCATAAAATGTAATTGTTTCGTCATTCTAGGAAGAAGAAAAAAAAAAAAGAAGTATCTACGTATGAAAAAAATGCATATAAAAAATTTAGAATCTGCGACTTAAAAAAAAAAAAATGGTATACAGTTTAATAGATGCATTATAAAAAAAAAGATAGATGTCAGCTCATTGTTTCACAATTCTAAAGCAGTAACCAAGACACAATTTCAAACCGGATGTTCCAGGTTTCTCCATAAAAAAAAAAAAAAAAAAGCTTAACAAACAAATTTTTTGAATCTTTCCAAAATTACCCAAACAAACAAACAAACTTCTGCTCTCTCTTTTCATTTGTTTTTTACTTTCTTTTCAATTTGTTTTTTTAGAAATATTTTTTTTTTTAATAATCTTAATAATAAAATGGATCCCAATTCTAGTTCTGATCCTCTTGATGTTGCAGTAGCCGTTGCTCAGGCTATGGGTCAATCAAATGAGCATCAACATCATAATCATCACACCCAACAACAACAACATCATCAACATCATCAACAACTTTCAACTGCATTAAAAACAGAACCACAACAATCAGTAAAAGATGCTTGGTCTGAATTTATGGCTTCTACTGGTGTAACAACCACTTCTGCTCAAGATTTATCCATGGATTCATTCATGCATCAACAATTGTTTCATTTGGGTCAAACGCCACCACCACAAACTGCAGAACTTATGGATCCACTTGACCCATCTTCATGTTTGTCATTGATGCATTCTACTCCCAGTAATACGACTACTTCATCAGCATCAACATCTCCTATGTTTGATAAACAACAACAACAATGGCAACAATATACTACGAATATATTATTGCAACAACAACAACAACAACATCCATTAGATTATACTACTCAACATAATCATCATCATCATCATCAACAGCAACAACAACAAACCCAGCAACATCATCAAGAACAACATTCATCCATGTTTTTGCCTCCTACTCCACCAGTAGAATCACCTGCACAAGCAATGCAAAATGGACAAATTCCTCCATGGTTTGGTATTCAATTCAATGGAGCTGTTGCTGCAGCTGCAGCTGCTGCATCTGGAGTACCCGGTGGTATACCTCCAGAACCATCTCCTCCACCTTCTTCTAACTTGGATTTTGGTATGCCATCTTTATGTTATTTACCTCAACAACATCAACATCAACAACCGATACAACAACAAGTACCACCACCCCCTCAACCACAACAACAATCAAATACAAATAATAATAATAATAATAATAATAATAATCATACGGGTGCTCCTACAAAATCGGGTCGTGGTCGTCGACGTTCATCACCTTCTACACGACCTTATCGTCGGCGAAACTCATCTCATCCATCTGTTGCCTCGGTGGTTTCACTTTCTGCTCATGAACCTGTAGCTCACTTTATTGATGGTATTGAACATATTACATTTTTATATTCTCATGATCGTTTAGTTAAGGAATATACCGTTCGAACAGATGTTGATAGTTGTATGTTGGAAGAAATTCCAATGGAATTCCGTGTATTAAACGCTGTAAGTAATTTTATTTCCCACCCACCCACCACACAAACCAATTCACCAAAAATAAAAAAAAAATTCCTAAATGAAACATCTATCTATCTTTTTTTTTTCTTTTAAAAAAAAATATAGATTTATCCTCGGGCCAATGTGGATAAAGAAGATTATGATGGTAATCGATGGGAATATGAAACTAGTTGTAATCAACTTGGTTGGAAACTTTGTTGGTTAAATCAAGATCAACTTTGTGGTCGACGTGGTTTAATTCAACGTGCTGTCGATTCTTATCGTAATCGTCATGTAAATATGCGTTCAAGACGAGTAACAAGACAAGAAAAAGTAGCTAATGGTACATTACGTAGACGTCGTGCAAAGAGAAGTTAAAATTTTCTATTTCCCAAAAAAATATCAAACAAATTCGAAAATAATTGTATAGCTTTTCTTTTTTTTTTTTTTTTTACATCTTTGTATATATAACAAATATTTTTTTCTTCCTTCTTATAATTATATTTTTCCGTTCATCCTTATTTTTTTTTTATTGATCTTCTTGTATGATTATCTCTATTTGATCCCAACACAACTTGTATATAATTTCTTATTAAATATATATTTATACATATATATTTCTTACGTATTAATAAAAGTAAAAATAAAATAATAAAGAAAATACTTTAAAGCTTTTTAATATTAGTAATAACAAAATTCATCACACGTTTATTTTGATTTTGCATTATATCCAAATAAACAATCCTTCCCAAAAAAAAAAAAAAAATCTTTGTTTTTGGATCGGATTTTTCCTTTTTTTTTTTTTTTGCTACATTCGAAACTTTTTTTTTTTATTATTATTCGAAATAATACATATAGATCACACGTCATGGAACTTTGGTTTAATAAAGTAATTGCCGAGATTGGTGGTTGTCATGACTTGATTCAACATATTATTACACAATGTCAAACTCTTTTATCAAGTCAATCAACAATAACATCACCATGGTTACCACGATCGAAAGGCATTTTATTACATGGCAAACCTGGAACTGGAAAAACTGCCATAGCAATGGCTATTGCAAGTAATATATATATATATATATTTCTTTTTTCATATAAACTATTAATATTAAAAAGAGTTTAAGAGAAGAAAGGGAAAAATTTGGGAAATAAACAAATTATATATTTCTTTCGTTTAGAGAATTCTGGTTTACCTTATCAAATTATAAATGGACCTGATATCTTTATGAGTGGTAAGAAAAGAACATCCCTCTCCCCCCCCTTTTTTTTTTTTTTTTGCATTGCCTGCTAAACACCCCACTCAATATATGCGTATAGAACAAGGAGCAACAGAAACCAAATTATTACGCGTTTTTAACGATATAAAACAAAATAGTATTGTGATATTGGATGAAATTGACTTATTGGCTGGAAAATTAAAGGGCAAAAAGGGTGATTTGGATGTACGGATAGCATCCATGTTATTATCCATTTTGGATAATTTAAATCAAAAAGAACCTTTTATTTATATCATTGGTAAATAAACTCTCCCCCCACCTCATTCCAAAAAAAAAAAAAAAAAAAAAACCATTCCAAAAAGAAATCGGTTTTTATTTACTATTCTTATTCTTATTTTGGGGAATGGTATATATATATATATATATTAGGATTAACAAGTCGATTACATGCAATCGATGATAGTTTCCTTCGTGCAGGTCGTTTAGATGATGTACAAGAAGTACTTATCAAAACATCACAATCAAGACGAGAGATTTTAGATATTATGACACAACGAATACCATTCAATGATAATGAGGATGCTTCATCCAATCGGAATAAGATATTAGATAAAGTATCTCAAGTAACACATGGATTTGTACCCAGTGATCTACAAAGTTTATGTACCCAAGTTGTGTTACAATTAATTCATCAAAAACAAGATTTAGCATGTTTTTATCATTTTGAAAATGCCCTGAAGATTGTACGACCTTCTAATATGAGTGAATATGCTTCCAAGGTATATATTAATTGTTCTTTCTAGTTATAATTATATATTATACATATATACATTGTTATTTTTATTTTATTTTTACTTGTGTCTCAAAAAAAAAAAAAACACCTACTCTTATTAGATACCCCATGTTCGTTTTACTGATATGTTTGGCGTTGAATCAATTATACAAGAATTAAAAACTTCTGTCATTTATCCATTCCATCATCCTGAAAAATATAGTGCATTGGGTATTGCTCCACCTCGTGGTATCATGGTATATGGTCCTCCAGGTGTTGGAAAATCTATGTTATGTTGTGCTTTAGCATCAGAAACTGGAGTAAATTTTATGTTTGTTGAGGTAAGTTAGAAGGAGGAATGTTATGAATTATTTTATTATTGTATTGTTAAATGGTATACTAATAATTAACTTGTTATAGAGCTCTCAAGTACGATCTAAAGTTGTTGGTGAATCTGAAAGTAATCTTGCTAAATTATTTGCTCAAGCAAGAGCCAATGCACCATGTATTCTTTTTATAGATCAAATTGATATGTTATTACCAAAACGAGGAACTAGTTCTTCTTCAGAAAATACAAGTGATCGTATTGTCACTTCTTTTTTAACAGCCATGGATGGTTTATTGACAAAAACTAATACAAATAATGTACAAATTGATGTACTTGTAGTTGGTGGTAAATTAAATGGGTGAAATAAGTGAAGAAAAAAAAAAAAAAACAAAAACCTTACTTTATATTATTGGTCATTGTTAAAACTTTTTTTTTCTTTAATAATAGCTACAAATCGAATTGAAGCCATTGATCCTGCAGTATTAAGACCAGGTCGTTTTGATGAACATATTCATGTTCAACGACCGAATCAACAGGTACAAGGTTTTTAATTTATTTTTATATATGGGCCAATGAATTTTAAAGTTTTTTGTTAGTCCCCATTCACATACATACATTCATACAGATACACACACACACACACACACACACACATATATATATATATATATATATATATATACTAATAATTTTATCCCACAATAGCAACGATTATCAATTATTGAAGGTCTGTGCGCGAGAATGCCAACTATATTAAATGATATGGAACGTTTACAATTGGCAAAAGAAACAGATCAATGGACAGGTTAAAAAAAAATTCTACTTTTTTTTTATGACAAGGGTTTAAAAAAAGATGATGATGATGATTATATGTGTCATGAAAATATAATAAAAACTGAAACAGAGACTCTTTTTATTTATTTTAATAATTATTAGGTGCAGATTTGGATAATTTGTTTCGGGAAGCAGCAATGGTCAGTTTACGTGAAAGTGTTCAAAATCATCAGGTCAGTTAAAAAGGAAGCTCATGGGTTTCACTTTTTATTTATTTTTTTATTTACAAAAATAATAACTCTTTTGCAAAATAAAAAATTGTTTCAATTTTTTTATTATTACTATTTAGATTTTATCTACTCATTTAGAGATAGCAAGAGAAAGTGTACGGATTATATAGTTTTATAAGATTAAAAAATTAAACTGCTTTCTTTCTTTTGTATCGTACAGAAGTATATACATTATGTGGGAACTTGTTTTTGCCATTTAGAATTTCCTATAAAATATATTTCAAATTATTGATATAGACTAGCCCATTTAGTATTTTCATCGTGTTGCTTTATTATTATCGCCTGTCATGTCACCAAGGTTATATTGTAATCGTTGAATTGCGGAAAACTGTATTGCTTGCCCTCCAGTTGTTTGCTTTGTTAAATGTCCTTATCCTTGCCCCAACCAAATACAGTTTTCCGTTGGCCTTTTCAATCGTACGTATCTATATATTATAAGCAATACGTAAAACAAAGTAATTAGTAATAAACTTTGCGCACGTTGATAGGTTTCATGTTTCAGAATAATAATAATAATAATAATAATAATAATAATAATAATAATAATAGTATGATAAGATACGTACTTAGGTTTATGCCACATATATGTTGAACTATACATAGTACATAATTACCAGAGGACACTATATATTATAGATAAAGAAGAAATGTAGATCAGTCTTTTTTTTTTGTTTGCGTACGTAGGGTGACAACAACATTATTTTTATTCATAGAAATGAGTAAAAATACCATTGTCATCTAGATCAGTTAGAGTCATAACCCGGACTATAGGGTGGCAACAACACTATTTTTACTCATATAAATAAATAAAAACACCATTGCCATCTAGGCCAGTTAGAGTCATAACCAAGTGAATGCAGAAAAACCAAACAGCTATAATAAAGATTAAAACTTATAGAAAAAATTAACAAAATGAAAGACAGCTGTTGTAGTAAAAAATTGTATGCACGTAAAGAAGAAGAGTGGTATGTTGGGGGGGGGAAAGAAAGAGTGTTAAAAAGAAATGTAAAAAGATGAACTGAAAAGTAAATGTTAAAAAAAAAGAAGAATAGTATTCACCGCACCTTTTTTTTTATTGTTAACATCTACTTTCAGTTCATCTTTTTACATTTCTTTTTACCCTTTATTCTTCCCTATCAAAAAAAAATATCAGAAAGAAGAAAAGTAGTTCTCACTGCACTTCCTTTTTTTTTTGTATTATTGATAGAAGAGAATAAAGGGTAGAAAGGAATGTGCATAAGAAGATAATGTAAAGAAAAATATAAAAAAAAGAAGAGTACGTATATGTGTAAACTTATCAAAGACTGAGAAAAGTTTTAACTCATAATGTATCTGATACGTATCAATGACCAAGATCTTTCTCTCGAATGTAAATATTAATATTTGTATATTTAACTGATCTGGTCAGACATGATACTTTTAATTATTAGTTTACACGGGTGTTGATTAAGAGTCTTTTTTGTTACAATACAAGGCCACCACATATATGGTTTATTAACATTTATTAATTCATACAGCAAATAAATATTTTTTATCTTTCTTATACATAAACACAATTAAAAAGTTGATTGTAGATATGTGAAGTAGTTTTTTTTTATTAAAAAAGTGTATCTTTTCAATGTTTAATCAGACTTGATCATTGAATGCCATAATACATATGTGCGTACACATATTGGCAATGGTTTAATGTCATC
>JAEPRB010000597.1:0-11895 GCA_016758965.1 Circinella minor
AAAAGGACTTGTTTTTATTATTAATTGAGGGTTATAACTATTTATATGGGCTAAGCCCAATTGTACAACTCAAGCTTATTTTACTAAGCTTGGGTTCCTGGTCACAATATTACCTAAATGGTAACAAGTGATGATGAACAAAAGGAATTATCGTTTGATAATTTCTTTAATAACATAGATGAAATTTTTAAGGTAGCATATTAAATTATATATTTCTTTAAGCTGGTTTGAATTTTACGAATAACAACCTTTTTATTTTTTTTTACGTAGGCGAGCGAGACTATAGTGAAGAAAGCCAGAAACAATCCAAAATACTATATCGGTCAGTATGTTTTTCAGCACCCTGAGTTTCTCAAACCCCAGCCGCCCCAATATTCTATGAACGCGCCTTATAATACTTTTGCAGCATTATAACATTACCATACGGGCACTACTTGATCAAGGCAGAGATAACGATGCAGTTCGTTTTTATAAGGAATTACTTTTGCAGTGGAATGGTGTCAAGTTTCTTCCCTGGTTGGAACGCGAGAAGGTCTCGGTGGTGGTCAAGGACAAGAAACTAAAGCTACGATCTCCCTTTCCTTCGTAGTCTCTCTCTCTCAATTTCTCTATATCTCAAACTCTCTCCCTCAATCTCTTCTTTTTTTTTTCTTTCTTTATAGTTACTACATTTATATTCTTCAAAATAGTTAAAGCCATAAAAGTTCTATTATTTATATGGATCGATAATGAAGAGCCTACTTATTTTATTTTTCATATGATTGGGGTTTTTACAGAGATTTTTATAAGTGTGGAAATACTCTCTTCATCAACAGGGATGAAATATTCGCATATAGAAAGTTCTAGTATCTTTAATATTTATATAATAATTATTTATAGATATGAAGAATAATAAAAGTAACTTTTTATTATGACTATGATGAATTTCATATAATATGCTAAGCAACAATTGCTATGGTATTTTTAAAAGGAAATAATGATGATGGTTATATGTAAATAAAAAAAAATATTTGTTCCTTTTTATGCTTAACCTTCTTCTTCAATCTTTCTTCTCTTTTTTTTATACACCTAATCAATCAGCAGCTACAAATCTACATCCCATATATTATTATTTATTACAAATCAAGAATGAACGAAAAAAAAGAACATTAATATGACGGATGCCACTGGGCAAAAAAAGAAAAAAGTTATGGTTGTGTAAAGAAACCAAAGAGCTATTAAATATATATATTTATATATTCCAACAAAAGACGAATAGAACGAAGACTTTCATTTAATCATCTTCTCTATTTCATATTTGAGGCAAGTCTATATCATTATAAAAAAAAGTTAGTATAAATTGTGTGGTGGATCAGGAGTAAAGTTGGGGCTTCAATAGAGGATTAGTTATATAATCAAAACTATCGAATCTTTTTATTTATGATCATGAATATCACCACCACGTCGACTGTTTTTTATTTTATTCGTTATTCTTCAACATTGCGATCAACGCTATCGATCCTCTTTATATATCATCATTCCAGATCATCACCATGACAATAACTGTTTTTTTATTATCACAAATACATTCGACTTCTATTTTAGTAACCCATCTGAATATTATGAGGACCTATATCTCATCAACAACTATGCGATTATATATTGATTATATCTTAGCTTCAATATGTTGATAGTTCAAACTATACATAAAGGTAAGTCATTATACTAGATAGTGATGCATACTTAAAAAAATAAAGAGGTTATGATTATACGATATACTTGTGTTGTTGGTGTTTATTGGATAATGATGATCATTTGTTTGATATTCTCTATTAATAATATGGATAATATATAAATTAAGATAAGAGACTGGGTATTATTATAAATACACTCTTGTAAAAATAACTATAACACTATAACATAAAAGAAAACACTTCGAGACCCTAAGCAACCTAAAAGAAAATAATCTTGGAAAAGAATATAAACTCGTTGTTCACAAACGAAAGGTAGCAATCTCAAAGAATATAAGCAAGCACTAATATGTAAAAGAACAAGAGAACGATCTACCATGGAAAAAATGGAGATTTTCATTATGTTGAAACGGCAAAAACGGTTGTAGTGTTATTATTATTATTATTATTATTATTATTATTATTATTATTATTATTATTAAAACATGTAATAAAATAACATAATAGAGCCTTTCATAAAAGCCTTCTTTATCCTGTTTTTATATGTTCGTCAGGATGTAGTGAATATTGTTAAATGATTAATTTAGCTAACCAAATGGTATCCAAATGTTTTCATTATTTTTACATATATTTTTTTTTATAAATGGTGAAGAAGTGGTCACCTTTTTTTTTCCCAATTTTTGTAAAAATAATAAATATCATGGCAATGCTGGTGCGATTAAATGTATATTGGAAATGGTGGGATTAAAAATGTTTTTTAATATCAAGTGAATATACCAACTCACCAAGGCTCTCTTTTTTTCTGCTTAGACTAAATCTGTCAACTCTCTCTTCTTAAGTTCTCCTCCTCATTTCTCACCTTAGTTACATTAAATAAAAAACGACTCTTTAGTCCTTACAAAAAAAAGTGAATATATCGAGCAACATGAACTATTTTTCTTTAAGATTAGCCATCAGTCAATATAACGATCACCAGCGTCATTTATCTTTGTATATTATTCGGTAAAATGACTAGCATTTCTAACTCTCTTTACTTAATATTACTAAATACTACCGCCTTCTTTTATTTATTGGTATTCAGTATTTATCATCGACACAACCGTGTTATTTTTATATTTTGGCTTTAGTAATAATCTAAATTGATTATTATATTTTTATTATCATCAATTGGAAGGAATTTTTTTCTCATAAAGGACACGATCCAGTTATATATTAATCCATTCTATACCCTTTATGTCAGCTACCATATTTTATCAACAATGGGAAAATTATGCTTCTAAAATAATTTCATTATAGAACAAACATTGTTGCTATTTAAATATTCCTTTTCCCCCGTATTATCTCATAAACCACCTGCTTTTTATATTTGACCGTGTTCCTTGACTCATTACCTCGCGATCTATGTTGGTTTTATTTCGATTGAGCTCTTCTCCATTGATGCAGCCCTTGTTTTATCCAACTTCTTTTGCTGAGAAAAAAGGTGTAATTTTTTTTATTGAGATTCACGGAATTTATTGACTGACAAATAAAACGTTTAAAAACTAATGTCATTTAATCCGCCCCAGCTTCTATTTTCAGTTCGTGCAAAAAAAAACATTTGTCTGCTAAATAGCGAGGTAATTGAGATGGGAAAATATGGTGAGCACAACAGAAGCTGTAGTCTATGGTCACTCATGCGGTTTTACTTCAAATCAATTTTTTTTCATACTCGTCTTGTACCTTACATAAATCATGACCAAAACATTGCTTCTTGAATCCCGTAAGCATTCAATAGTTTCTAATATCTAGTACGAATCGAATCCAATGTCACGTATCACAATAATGATGCTATAACGTTTATCGAACATTTAAAAAAATAAACAACTCATTCAATCGTATCATTATTTCATGCAACATACCGACACATTCCAAAAAGCAGCTGACTGGATTATTAAACCCTCGACTACGTACAAGGATTGGCGGATACTTGCTTTGCTGGTCTTTTATTTCCATGACTTAAAACAACTTCTATCTTCTTTTTTTTATATTCATCAATAAATTGAATTACTGTTACATATTATTATTTCAAAAAAGTACTCTCTATTATTGAATGCATTATACATAAATAAATAAAACAAATGTAAAACGTCTTTCATTTTTTATGCTTCACTGTAATTACGTGGTTGTAAATGTGTAGTTTTTTTAATAGTAAAACAATCATTGTAGTTTGCTTCGGAATCTACTTCTAGGGCTTTTTAATAGGGAGCATAATTCACAAAACAAGACAACGGTTATTCTTTACTCATGAAGAGTTTAAATTTGCTGCATAAAGTTAAAAAAAGATACAGTATTAAAAAGGTAAAATCCTGACAACCGGGAGTTTCTTCTGTTCGAGCCTTGACCAAGTACAATTATGATTGACTCAAGCCAAAAGATCGAGAGTCGGATAGTCCTTGTAAACATGGTATTATAAATGGTGTTAGTCTTTTTACTTCCTGATTTATAACTGCATTACTTTTCTGTTCAATATTGCAAACGATAACCTGATAAGTATCATGGTTATCATATGGGTGATTATATGACTCTACCAGTTGCTTATTTTCAAGCGCATCTATAAAGGCTGTGGCATCACTATTATCGAATCCAACACCAGATTCGTGAAGAAAGTGAAATACGATACCGAAACGATACAGATTCCAACCTTGGTTGTCTATCATCTCGCTTTCAATTCTCTCGATTGCCGGAAATAATCGAGACCGTATTTTTACAAGGTCTTTTAACTGCTCTTGATGGTCTGATTTTGCAACCTTTTCTCGTATTATCAAATGTCTTTTGTTTCGAACAGATATGTTCCTTGACTTGTTATTTTTGGTACTCCTTGGTCTTCCACGCTTATTATTTGGTAGATAAGAGTCGTGGTTTCGCTTGTAATGTTGTCGGACGCCGTGTAACTTGGCGAAATTAGGTGGGTATTTTTTGCACTCATACTTTCCATTAATATTTTTAGCAAATACTGTACTATCTTTATTTGAAAACAAACATTTTGGTTAATTTCATGCCTTATTATTGTTATTATCGACCACGGTACCTTCAATTATACTTAATTCAGATTCAAATACATTTTCCGTTCGTTCTATAACATCATTATTAAAAACAAACATTTTAGTTAGTATCATGTCATATTTATTCTTATTTATCTACTATTATTATTATATTATTATTGCTATTATCGATGGTACCTTCATTTTCACTTATCTCAGATTCAAATGGATTTTCCGTTGGTTCTATAACATCATTATTGAAAACAAACATTTTAGTTAGTATCATGTCATATTTTTATTCTTATTAATCTATACCTTCTTCACCATTGTATTCACAACTTCAAACTTTCATCTCGGATTCTTTTAATACGCGTTCCAATCTAATTTAAATATTAATTTAGTCGCTCTTTAAGTTAAAATAAATAATACAGCTAAAAAAAATAAAGAGAACTCTTTTTTTTACGTGAGATTGTATTTTGACTGCTTCGATCGAGTTACTACTTTGTACGAGTTCGCAATAAAACTCAAAGTTTTGATAAATCTTTCCCATATACAACAATGAAACTATATGGCCTTGAGCAACTAAGCAATTTCGCACAATATTCCGAAGTACAAGCTTATGTTTCCGATCTTCTGTCTTTCTACTCCACTCATTGTGAAGAAGGTCGTTGAATATAACAGGTAATTATTGTGCCATAATCTTAAAGTCACGCCCAATAAATGAAGTACTTTTCACCTGCAAACAATTCCCTAAGACACGACCAAAAGCTCTTGAACGATAACTTCGTAATTTCACTTGAAGTTGATCTGTCTCACCCGCACTCAGATATTTTATTGTAGAAAATGCAAGATATTTAGTAGGACCAAGCATCATCGCATGTAAAATCTCGATTGGGCAATCTTTGGTGCTATCAAATGCATCCAGTTGAAGTAGCACTTCTCCAGTCTTTTTATATCTATGTGCATACATAATACTTTTTTGATTAGTATTAAACTGTTTTAGTAATAGATAACATACATATTAATGAAGACTTACAGGTACAACATGACTGGGCGGAATGTTTAGCTCATCATCAACTAATTCATCTCCTGAATCTGATGTCTCATCAGAATCAAAATTATATGCTTCAGCAGCCTCAAAAGAGTTATCATGTTGATTTGAATCATTAGGAATAGAAGGTATTTGGTGAGAGGGTTCTGCTGGTGAAGCTTGTCTTTGATTTCGTCTCAGTTGGTTATCATGAGCACCACTCAATAGATTTCTAATGTTCTGGCGATGATTAAACCATAACCCGCAAGTACACTGTGCCTGATCAACTCGGCGAGGTTGCACTCTACGAGATTGCGGTTGTGGTCTTTGGGAATGGTTTTGTGCATTGACACGAAAAGTTGGTACAGTAGGTCTTAACATATTTAGAAAGAATAAAGCGATGGAGAAAACAATACAGATTGTGAAGCAAATTAAAAGAAAAGCAGTAACCTTATATATTTATAGATTTTCCGCCCTTATTTGAATACAGTATCTTGGGTAACTATTAAAACTTTTCGGTATATTATTGAGCAATAATTTATAAATCTCTACTATCAGGTATACTTACTACAGAATATTTCAGTTTTTTAGTTTCCTAACAAGCTTCTATAATTTCCAAGTGACTGAAAAGTATGTGTTTAAAGCATATTGTTTAACGTAGTATAATACAATAATAATGTATACTAATAATATAAATTTGTATTATAGAATGTTTTTTCATTTAACAAATAGACATAATGGTAAGTTTTAAGAGTTAAAAATATTATTTGTAGTATCTTTATAGGGTATCCAAGTTTTGAAGAGAGATAAAATGGTAGTACGTATGTAATGATAGCTGATAAATACATATGTCTCTATCTTAGCGAACTTTTATGTTTACCATTTTATTTGTAGATTCAATATTAATATAAATTATGATAATAACTCTAGAGAAACAGACGTGTTGATAAATTATTATTTTCAATAAAAAATTATTTTATTCACCCCCAAAAAGAATTGGTTCCCATCACAAAAAGAATGCAAACTGCACGAAAATGCTATGCTCAATAAGGCAATTGTTTATGCTTGTATTTATATAAACAAATCCCAATTTGAACATTCAGAACATTGGGTGTGTATTGTTGTTGTTGTTGTTATTGTTATTGGTGTTGGTGTTGGTGTTTTTGCTGGTTTTCAGACAGGGGGACACTTCCATATATAGGTTTTTGGTGTGTCTTATTTGCCAAGCTGTGAGCCAAAAGGTGCCAAAGGTGCCAAAGGTTTCCCAAGGTGAAGTGAATGACTTATATGTTAAAATTGTGAAATTTGAAGAGAAATGATAAAGATTAACAGGAGCCAGGGCTCTGTAAGAATCAATATAATTATAATAAGAACAAGGTCACGATAAAAAAAAATTGGCAATACTTTCACATTAAATATATATATAAGTTACTAGAATATAAAATATGACTTGTGGCTTTATGTTTGGTATAAAAATGACCAATAATGTATTTATTATGGTTTGATTTGATTTTTTTTTGTTTTCATATTACTATTAGTAAAGCGTATACGTATCATCATTTTTCATCATGTAAAAATTAAATGCGTAACAATTCTTTTTGGATTAACTCTTATTATTGTTTGACTCGGTATATAAATATTAGGTTCTGAAAAAAAAATTTGAGATATTTTGGGGTGCCATAATTTTTGAGTATTTCCATTTCCTATTTTTCAAGTATGACAGAATAGAGAACTGCACTTTTTCAAAACTACATGGACTGGGAAGGACAAAAGATAAAGGAACCCCTCCCCCCAAAAAAAATGTCCACTAGTAGCAATGGCCCGTCTTCACATCATGCAAGCAACTCACCGTACACTCTTTTCAATTCTCACGAAATGATTCTGATCACCACATCAGCAACGCATCGAACTCTACACAACACTTTTCATAGAATAGGTCGCGCAGTCTTACAAAAAAAAAAGGTGCCAAAATTTTTATTTTTATAGTTATTAAGAATTGAACAGTATTTTTCATTATTATTACCTATGACCGGCAAAGTATACCAATAATGATTCAAGTTTTATTTATTATAAAATACATTTATTATAAAATAGGTATTGGGTAACTGGGTGACTTGTCCAGCAATGTATATAAGGATGGGAAGTTGGTAAAGATTCATAAATTAAATAATAAACTAGCATAATTGTCATCAATAGAGATTAAAAATATTGATTTGTATATGTATAGAAGGATCTCTGCTTGTGTTGTATAACCTTGCGATTCGAAATCACAAAGAAATATAAAAAGCATTATGTACAAATGACTAAAGCGATTTCCACCACTGAACCAACGTATACAGCCAGATGGAAGGGCGCACACCTCAATGTCCGGATCAAACTTTACAGAACCAAACGTATACTGCCAAAAGCAAATCTCCAGACAAACCAGAATGTACTCAATGCTAAAGTCGTTCGTTGGAGAAGAAAAATAGCAGCTTGCTTGTAACCAGAATTTATAAACTCTTTTTTTTCAGCTCAGCTACAAAATATCGAACTTCGCTAAAAATCACCAGAAAGTCCGACGCTCCTAATTGTCCACGCTAATGACGTCGACAAATTTTTGTTTTATTCAGAGACCGTCATTTCCCAGGAATGTTTTTATTTCAGACGCGTTTCGCCCAGGGGCAAATAACAGATCGCGCGTCTTTCCCATCTTTATGGGTAGATTCGCAATCCTATTCATTATTTTTTTATTCCTCATTATTTGTATTTATCATGAACAATCAAACTAACGACACACTTTATATTGTACGCAAACGACCTCCTGTTGACTGGGTCAGTTCCCCCATGGAGTTAACTTTTCACAATGAATATAATTTTAATAAATGGTTTAATGAAGAAGCTTTTTGCCATGCGACTTGGAACAAGAAAAAAAGCACAACCTCAACTGCAGCTCCTTCAACTTCATATACAAAAGACACTCCTGGTCCCAGAAAAAAAATTGATTGGTCTCTTTTGTACGTTTGTGATCATAGTCGTAAATTGTCTTCCATCCCTCCAGCAACTAAAAAACGTCGAACAAATTTATCAAAACACACTGGTTGTACTGCAAAAATCAAAGCTACTAAACGTGCTGTCGATGGTATTATTGAAGTAACGTATAATTGGATGCATGATGGTCATAATCCTTTCAGTGAACAGGATATTAAAGAATCAAGACTTTCATTCGATGTTAAGAATTGGATTGAAAAACATGTTGAAGAAAAGAAAGATTGGAGAGGAATGAAAGATTTATTACAGTTGTCGAATGAAGAAATGAACGAGGTATGTAGAACTGGTATGCATAAATGTGCGGTCATCTATGATGCGATATCTAACTTGCTGTTTGATTAGTTTGAAAATGAAATAAATATAGATCCAAATGTTTTGAAAATACCTGCAGCTCTCCGTGTACATCGTCATGATATTGTAAATCAAATCCAACAACGTTTAAATAATATTTCAAGAAAACATCGATTCGACAAACAAAGTACACAAGCATGGATTAATATCCTTAAAGAAAAAGGTTATGATACCTTATTTGAAATTATTAATACATCCGAATCTGACGAAAAGGCTAATGGATCTAAAAAAGAATTATTAATGGTTGCGTGGGTCGCTCCGTGGCAGAAAAAGGTATGAATTTGTATATTTGTTTTTGATTTATATTATTTTTGATATATACTCTTTTACTAATGTTCTTTTACACAGATATTATTAAAACAAGAGGATATTAACCTCGATTCTACACACAAAACATGTGTATCATTTTTGTCTGACAGTGGTGATTGCTATTTGTTTTCGCTTGTTACTAGGAGTGATATAACGAACAAAGGTTGTCCTGTTGCTTTTTTTATTACGAATTCTGAATCTTCATTTACTATTAGTCGTTGGCTCTCGTGGCTTAAGTTTGAATGTGGTTTTTATCCTAAACGTATCATGATCGATTGTAGTGTCACTGAAATGGATGCTATTTTGTCTACGTTTGGTACCGAAGTCCAAGTTCTAGTTTGTCATTGGCATATTAGACGAGCATGGGAAAAAAAAGTTAAACAGGTACGTTACTAACTTAAATAATTTTTGCTTGTATACATATACATTTTCTCTAACAGATCATTGATAGATCAAAAGCTCGATTAGTACTGCAGATTCTAAAGCTTTACGTAAAAAAGCTCGTGTTTATTTAAGTTCATTGATGTATGCAAAGAATCCAGAAGAATTTGATGTAAAGTGGAACGAATTCAGGCAGTGTTACCTTGTTGAAGATATAACTTTTTATACATACATGTTTGACTATTACTATCCTAAAAGAGAAAAGTGGAGTAAGGCGTGGCGAGAGGTATGTAATATTATTAAAACAAACTATGATTATAAGTTTTTTTTATCTAATCTTTCAATCATAATAGGGTATTCATTTTCACACAAATAATCTTATTGAATCTTGGCATAACCAATTAAAAACTCATTATTTAAAAAAAACAAGAAAGCACAGAATTGATTATATAGTCTGGCTCATTACCCAAGTTGTTGATTGCGCGTATAGACAATCTATATTACAAGTCTTTCATGGATTCGAAGATGTGAGCTTAACGAAAGAAGAAAAAAAACGGCATCAAACGGCGTATGAACTCGATGATGATACTGCTGCAGAATATATTTCAATTGTAGATGCTCAAAAAGTAAGTAAAAACGCGTTATAAGAACTGTCTCATGTTCTAATGATTAATGAGTAATCTATTGTATATATAGATATGTGTAAAGTCGTTCAAAAAAGAAAATATCTATTATGAAATTGCTGTTCGAGAAGGCGTTTTGCATTCGTGTACCTGTCCTGACTTTTATTTTAATCGTATATTATGTAAACATATTTTCCTTTGTAATCGCGTCCGTGATATTCCTCTTCATCGTGTCGGTATCTCTCGTTCAGCACAACCTGTTAGACCTATTAATGAAACTGATAATGACAAAATTGAAGAAATACGTTTACAAGAGCTCAGAAAAAATATTATATCGAAAATAACGTCATCAGTGGATATGTTAAACCGTACTTTATTGAATATGACGCCTGATCAATTAGAAGAATGTAATCAAGCAACGCAAAAATTGAATAATATTTTACAGAACGTGATAGATCCAAGAAATGCAGTTAGAAAATAACAAAAATAGATAATTAAAGACAATTTAATCACTCCACTTTTAATATATAAATACAATAAAAATAAAATACCCACTTATTCTTTTCTGAATGATATACATAAAATCACTTTGTTAAAAATTTTTGTTGAAGCATTTCAATAAGAAAGTTTTACATATTTTTTTGTCTAAGTCAAACTGAATAATGAGGACTTAGTTTTTTTTTGTACAGTTTCAATTTTGAATTCCTGCTTCAATTTTATCTCAGCAGTCCCCATTTGCACGACCCATTTGCATTTTGGAGAGCAGTCCGATTTGGTGTCGTCATTAGCGTGGACAAAAATCGGCATTCATTAAACAGCGAATGCATTGGCTACTATCCTACCCACTTAAGAACTATCGCCGTGGTATAATTGCTGCCAACCGAGAACATTATGGTTCTTGCCCACTACTACTACTACCTCATCTCGAAGATCTCAAGGGTGCTTTCGGCAATATCTCCTCATTAAGACATGAACAACAACCACTTGACCATATACTCCATCACCTTCCAAGGTCTGAAGTTGTTCTGACTCTCGATAAATGGCAAACAGTCTGGGCAGCTCTCATACGTGTACTACGAGAAATTGACTATTTGAGTCATCCAAATGACGATTTCAACACAGACGAACCAGCACCAGAGGACGCTATGGATATTCCTAACCCGCCTCCTACACAATCCCTACCTCTAAATTAGCATATCTTTATACTACTTCATTAGCAACTTTTTTCCTCTTTCTTTTTATTCATTTTTATTACTTTCCAGTCACACCAAAATTTTTTTCTCATCAATTTAAGTTTTTCCCATACTGGGTTTTTTCAGTTTTTATCTTCTACCCCTTATATTTATATGTATATACTAGCGGTCCCTGTCTCGCTTCGCTCGACTGAATGAGCCACTTCGCTTCGCTTCGTGTCATTCAACGGGTCCACGTCGCAAGGGGGGTAAAACCCCCCTTGACCCCCCCCATTGGGGGCAAGCCCC
>JAEPRB010000598.1:0-11888 GCA_016758965.1 Circinella minor
ATACATTTGCTGCACGTGGAACTAAATGCTTCGTCATGTCCTGCTGTGATAAGCGTTTGCACTTTTACACTTTTGTTGATGTTGAGTATACATAACCCTTCCGAAGCTCCATTGTACTTGTATTGTTTCATTGTGCATAGTAGGGCATTTGGGGAGATATCTAGACCTCTTTTTATATTAATAGTACTTTTTTTTAGAAAATAAAATAATCTATAAAGTGTTTTATTGTGTTCTTCATATTATATTTCGTATTGGTGACTTATGACAATTCTGGTAAATAACGTAGTGTAAGCGGAAATTTTCTTTTGTTTGACAAAAAGTAATCATTATCATTCATTGTCCATTGTAATTCACTATGATCAGCCTGGTCAAATGTCTGTTTTGTGAGACAAGCAAAAAAAAAAAAAGAGTGTTTTTGAGATCTTGTTGTTGCTATGATGAGATGTGTATGTTTTTGAAAGCAAGTTATTGTTGACGATGTAGGAGTACATTGTCATGACAACTTGTTTCCTTTTCTCTTGCTCCCGTGTTCTCTTGTGTCTATAATTATCGATTTCCCAATATCAGCTTATTATACCAGGACAAGTTGATCCATCGCGGGGAGACAACTTAAAAGATCACTGCTACTTCTGAAAAAATGTTGATGATGAGTTTGAATTCTGAATAAAAAAGTAGTAGACGTGATTGTCTTCCACAAGAAAAGCGCATACTATACATATAGTCGATAATGCTATATATATTGTCAAGTCAAAAAATAAAAATAGTTATCTAATCAATTATAAAAAAAATTACTACACAAAAATCATTTTCATAAAAAAACTACACAATTCGTATGGAATAAAAAAGTATCTTTTAAAATTTAAAGTTATAACTTATAGTGCATAAATAATATGATATGATGAAATTTAAGATAGGAAACTATTGTACTAAAGTATCTAATTTCCAGAAGAATGCATCAACAAAAAGTACATAGACCTCAATAATCTTTTTTAAAAGAAAGGATCATCAGGTTACACATATCATTAAGTGAATTATGCAAACAAGTATGATGTTTATTTTTGCATGCAAAACAAATACGTAAACAAAAAAATATCTCTGATCATATGATAATGGTAATTCACCCATCTTGACATTTTTCAAGATTCAGTTACCAATTTTGACTGCTGTATCCTGTTAAAGGTTTCAAACAAAAATGAGAGAAGCTTAGAGCATTACGTGTTTTAAAGACCATTGTATTTTCTTTTAATACGTATATGAGAAGGCAAAAAAAAATTCTGAGTTTTACTGAGACTCACATTTATAAAATAAGAAATCAGTTTAGAATACTTTCTCTCTACACCTTTTTTTCTTTACTTCTTTACAAAAATGAATCCAAGACGCGATCTTACTGAACTCTTTCCCCTTGAAGTTGTAATTAACATATTTATGCAACTCAATATCACTACTTTTGAAATCTTTTTATATTATTACTGGATTAGTCCTTCTTGGAGAAGTATATTAATACAGTACGTTTTTCCTCACATCTCCTACCAACTTTCCCGAAATCCACCCTTCTCTGAATTTACGTTAAACAAGCGACAGGTGATGCGTCAACGAGTATCGAGCGACATTTATTCAGCACGGATACATAATAGACCAATATCGGTTTCATTTTCGTTTTTATTCATGATGTATTGTGTTGGAGGAATTGAAATTGACTATAATAACACAAAACTTTATCATGGAGGTAAATATTTTTATAACGTTTATGACAATAACATTTTTACTCAAGAGAATATTTTCATTTTTTTATACGTATTAGACTTTTATTGCTCCTCTCGTGCTATCTCCGACACAATACTTATTTGTGGCAGCAACTGTTTAAACATTTTGCGTGTTCACAAAAACATTTCAAGAAGCAAATTTAAAACAATTCTGTGTAATTTGCTTACTAGTACAAAGATTCAAACAGTAACATTTAAGAAAGCTCTGGACTATGATAATATGCCAAACTTATCATCATATCCATCAAACAATACACTTCATAATTTCCAGGTACAAAACTTTCAAGGATCAGAGGAAAAAAGGCATCAACTCATACGGTTAATAAAAACCCATTTTCTAGCAATCCGCCAAATCCAAATCACTTAAACCGCGGTATGTTTTTAAAGGTACATCTTTTTTTTCATGGGGAGTAGAAGAGAGAATTTTAATGAGTTGAGTTGAATGACTTATGAACACATATTTTCTTTCTTGTAATCATATAGCGTTCTATCACACTCATTTTACCCTTGTCACTCTTTTTTCCTTGCTAAAGCCATATCTACACCCATAACCTGTTGCTACTACTACTATTCCCTCGTCTTTTATTATTATTGCTTTATTATTATTTATACCCCTTTTGATGTTACGTATGCCCTGTTATTATTCTTATTCTTATTATTGCTTTTTTATTTTTATTTTGCTTTATCATTCTTTAATACGTATATTCTTGCTACGTAATTACATATTTATCAAAGGAAGTCCTGGCTAATAATGTATATTTTTAGCTGAAGTCAAAGTTAATCTATTCAAAGGGGTTATAATTTACAATGATTTGAAAATGTATTTTATATATATATAGAAGTAATGTCACTTAAACACCACAGAGCCGTATACTGTAAATAATATAACCAGTGTTTTTTCTTTTGAATATATTGTAATATCATTCGATAGTATCATTTTTTAATAACAAAATGACCTCAGATTAATTATTAATATAACTCCAAGTATACTTCTGAATAAGTATAACATTAGGAAAAGGTAGAAAGATATCATATTTAAGTAAATATATATATATATAAAAGGTAATGTATGGTAATAGTAGTAGTATGATACAACAATTCTACATATTCTTTTAGCTTCATTTCTACTATTACTTATATCACGAGCATTCAACTTCATTAATACTAAACACATATACCTGACACTTTACCTTGTTCCATAAAATAGCCATACGTACATGGAATTATCGTTGGATACTACAGTGAGTATTCGCTAAACCGGTACTCAATATATGTGAGGATTAGTACCGGTTTAGCGAATTGAAACGCAGTCGATAGTAATATGTATAGAATATACTGGGAAAATAACTATAGTCAAATTAAGCTGGTAGTAATATGTAGAATATACGTACTGGAAGAATAACTATAATTAAATTAAGCTATATTATATAAAAAAAAAGATGACATTTTGTTTAATAAAGATCGTTTTTATTCTTTTATTTTATTCTTACTTTACTGTATTCAATTATCTACTATTAATTATTATCAACAATAGGCAAAAAATCTGCATTGACAAACCACCAAAAACTTGCTATTTGTTTGAGAAAGCAAAGAGAAAAAATAACTCAATCTGAACTTGCTCCATAGGCTAAAGACGAGTTTAAGCTGGATAAATTACCTGGTCAACAAACTATAAGTGATATTTTGAAGAAAGAAGAAGAATATATGGCAATGACTGAACACCGTCTTAATGCCAAAAAAAATTCGAGAACCTGCACTCCTAGAACTTAAATTGTTACTTGCTCAGTACGTTACTGATATGGCTAATGCAAGCCAACCTATCTCCATGGCGAGCATTATTCACCAAGCCAAAATCCAGTGTAGGCGTCGACAGCTTGAAGGACCGGAGTATTTCCAGTTTTCCAATGGCTGGTTAACTAAGTTTATGAGGCGATATGGTTTTAAATCTCGTCGTATCCATGGTGAATCTGGAGAGGTGGAAGTTAATGCTGATAACATTCAAGACAAATTCAATGCTGTGAAAGCGAAGATTTCTGAGTTTCCACCTGAACGCATCTATAATATTGATGAGACAGGGTTCTTTTATAAGCAAGTAGAAGAAAGTCTCCGTATCAAATTGGTTGAAAAAAGGCACTGCTACTAGCAATTCGTTGACAGACTTTCCCTAGATGACAAGGACGATCTGGATATTTTTTACTTGGTGCGAAAAAAAATTAAGTTTCTAGAAGAAACAAAGGAAAGAGCTGAGATGACATTTAAGCAAGCTCGAATCACTGATTTTACCAATTAAATCTAATAATAACAATAAAAATGTTATCCGATTTGATCACAGTACGTACCAATAAAAAAATTAATATTATTTATATAAACACACACACATATATATATATAAGGAAAAAAGACTAATATAACTCCAGTAAATATTTGGAAAGATTCACCGGATACAGGTTTAGGAAATCACCGGTATTTTACTAAGTATATAAAAAATAATTGAGAGACACCACCGGTTTAGTGAAATACCGGTTTAACGAATACCGGTTTAGCGAATACTCACTGTATTTAAAAAAAGAGCTTCTAATATATGCTTGATAGGATAATCTATTTTTATTTTTTTAACTTGACAATATGTATATAATATTATCGACTTTATGTACAATATGCACCTTTTTTTATGCGGAATCCAAACTGCATCATTGACCGTAGTGGTCTTTCAAGTCGTCTCCTAGTGATGGATCAACTTATCCTGGTGTAATAAGCTGACACTGTAAAATCCATAGTTATAAACACAAGAACACACGGGAGCAAGAGAAACGCAAACAAGTTGTCATGACAATGTATTACTACATTGTTAACAGATACTCGCCTTCAAAGACATACACGTCTCAATCATAGCAACAAGAAGGGTGTCACTAAAAAAGGTGTACAATCAAAAAGGTGAGAAACAGAGTCATGGCAGGAAAAAAGTACACTTTTTTCTCAAATGGTTCCTGATGAAGCACAAGAAATACTCGAATCTTAATACTATCACTATACAATAACAATAATGTCAAAATACATTACTTTTTTCCAAAAAAAGTTTGAAACGGAGCCTTATGAGGCAATTGGTACGTATAAGCGTCATTTAAGAATTTATAAAATACAAGATAGATATAAATATAATAGAATAAATAGCATAAAATGTTTAAAAATAAAGGGATATTAAATGAATGACTTATATTTCAAAATTGTGAAAAAGAATCAAAAACAATAACGCCTGGGACTCTTCTTGTAATAATCAATATATTTATAATAAAGACAATATCTCAATAAAATTGGCAATATTTTAAGCATAGTAGTTCATTAAATAAAATATAAATATAATGTGTGATTCTATGTTTGCTATCATATAAAAATGACCAGTATGTTTTTGGCATAGTTTTATTTGTTTTCTTTTTTTTTATATTACTAGTAAAGCAGATAGTATTACTTTTCAGTATATTAATAATTAATAGTATTTTTTTAGTATTAACTATTATGAAATTATTTTAGTTGACCACAATAAATATTATGATTTGCTTTGACATATTGTGTAGAAAAGTGCATCTAGTATACTATCAAGCTCTCAAACCCAATTGTACACCTTTTTCCATGAATGACATTGCGGGATTTAAAAAAGTACACCTTTTTGATTGTACACCTTTTTTCGTGTTTCCCCTTCAGATAGTATACGTAATAAAATCATTGATGTTTCAATTTTTTTTGAAGACGTTAAACCCCGCTTTATTATTTGATAAGAAAAATAACTAATCATATATGCCAATTCTTCTATGCCTGCATAAGATATCGCACTTTTTTTAACAACTCTGTTCCACCCCTGCCAGTGTTAGATGTTTCAAAATCTTCTCTTCCCTGCTTAATTAGACTAAAAGCTACAAACTTTGAAAGCCTAAGGAATTTTTTTTTAAAAAGTAAACTAAGATTTTTGTTCTTTCGATGTCAAAAAGCACGATTCTTGGACTATATCGTTCAAATGCAAGTGTATAAAAAATCCTTAGGCATTTAAAAAATCAAAAATTTTTGGCTATTTAAGATGAAATGCACCATATGAAAAAAGAGAGCCCATGGGTTGGGTTGGAGGTAGATCAGAACCACTACTGTCAACTTCATGATGGCTTCTTAGTTTCCCATTAAAAAAATCATCAAGGCTATCACACATATTGTTTATTTTTTCAAGTTAAAAAGAAAAATTACTGGTTAGCATATGAACTAACTCATTCCTATTTTTGTTTGGTTGTTTTTTTAAAGCATCAATCTGCATCCACTCATGATTCTAAATAACGATATAAAATAACTATATTTAGTGAAAAGGTTACTTTCAATATAGACAAAAAAAAGAATTACTTACTAGAGCTCTTTTAGCTGTGATTCTTTGTGCAGGATCAGTTGTTAATAGCTTTCGAATAAGGTCTTTGGCTATATTATAAAATGGTACAATATATTGATCAATTAAATATTTTTTTTAATCAAACAAAAAACAATATGTCAATTGGATGTGTAGTTACTACCCTCGGGTGCAATGTTAGTCCAATATGGTTCTGGAAATTCAAATAACCCTCTTTTTATTTGTTCCTTCATGGGAGGTGGTGCGCGTTCGTCTATTTTTCAAAAATAACAATAGCAACAATTTCAATATATTTAATCATATGTAATCAAACCGAATAAATAAATACTCCATGAAAGTTCAAATGAAAACCTATTCATACCATTGAACGGTGGGAATCCACAAAGACATATATACAGCATAACCCCCAAACTCCACAAGTCACATTCTCTTCCATATGCCCGTACGCCGGTAGAATCGAGAATTTCTGGTGCAACTTATGGAAAAAAATAAAAACAAAAGAACAGTTAAAAACGACAAACTATATAATATGCAAGTAAAATTTTACAGTTTAGACGTATCGTCATTTACCATAATCTGGGGTACCGCATTGGCTTACGAAAGGGGATTGCCCGTTTTGCATTTTCGCAAGACCAAAGTCGGTGATTTTGACGTGTAGAGTTTTGTGGTCGACAAGAAGAACTAATTCAGAGCAAATAAATAAGAAAACATTATTATTATTACGTATCTGTCAATACATAAATACTAAATAATAAGATATGATATAAATTATGTAAAGAAAGAAGTACCATTTTCTGGTTTTAGATCGCGATGAGCAATATCACGACTGTGTAAAAACTAAAAAAAAAAACACATGCATTTTTTTTAAAGTGATTATTCAATATATGTTCTTCGTCACACATTTCGTACACTTAAATAACCTTTTTTTTTAAAAAAAAGCTTACATCAATAGCGCAGAATAACTGAAGAAAAATAAAGCGCGTCTCTAGTTCTGTAAGCTTTTTACGTTTAATGACATAATCAAATAATTCTCCACCTCGAACACTAATGAAAGTCGATTTCATTGATTAGTTATCATTTGTATATATACTGGATTCATAGCAACAGAAATAATATTACGTGTATATGGATACTTACTATTCAAGTAAAAGGTATAGGTACTTTGGCTCATTAAACACTTTTCCGATCTGTATGATACACGGCTACAAAATATAAAACCATATTACGTTTGTCAATTTAATTTTATTGCTTTGGTGAAATAGTAAAAAAAAAATTCTATCCATCCATGTATCCCTTTTCTTACATGTGCTTCTAATGACATGAGAATACTTATCTCCTGTATTACAGAAGGGAGCATTTTGGGCCGTCGCTCAAATCTGCTCTTGTTGATAATCTTCACTGCAACCTCTCCTGTAGTTTCTTTGTCGGTTGCAAGGTATACAGAGGCAAAATTACCTCGGCCAAGAATTTTTCTACAATCGTATTCCTCCTGAAAAGTCTAAAATTTTATTCGAGTAAAAGAAAGTCAAATAAACTTTTTATCCAACAATGTGTGTTTATTATACTTACACCAACTTCAAAATTTGGTGGCAAAATGATTCGGTAGTCTAATGATATTTGAAAATACAGATAAAAAGAATCATTAAGTTCTACTGTTGCAAAAAGGGAAAAACAAAAAGGTATATGTTCTTGATCCTTACACAAGTTACAGATGTGATCATCGTCATATTTGGTATGACGTGTTAATTGAATTCTATCACCGGATCTTAATAATATTCGTTGATTCGCACCAACTATTGCCCCGTTCACAAATGTTCCATTGGAACTTTATATTATTATTTTTTTAAAAAAAGATGGGATAATAATAATTTAATAACAATAGATGGTTATAATAATAAATTAAATAAAATGATACAAACCTGAAATTGTACAGGTAGATACAAATCCCAGATTGGGATCCGTTCGATGCATTTTCCTAATCATTTATCTCTCTGTTAGTACTAGTAAAACACTAAATAAAAATAGATCAAGTCTTTCTTGAATTACCTTGTAGATTAAACAGTGTTGTTTGCTTATTTCAGCTTTATCACATCTGTAGATATAAACAGAATAGTAAAATTCAATCAATAAAGTTATGTAATTGTGTCAAAATTTGTTTATATTCTTTGTTACTACGTATATAAGCAAAAAAAAAAAAACACTTCATACCGAAAGTCGCTGTTTTGTGATCGTCCAATAAGATAACCTGTTCTTGTTGAAGACTCATAGGATTGTCGCTTAAGGTAACCAGAAGGATAAGCAGGTACTAAAGCCTGTAAGTAGCCCCAAGCATTTGCGTGTCTTTCAAATTGTGCTGGCTCAGGTACATACGGTTCTGCTCGGCGTTGTGAAGAGATGATAATTTTTGCCACTTTTCGTGCTTCAAGACTTGTTGTAGATTGAATTCGTTTACGACCGTGAGACTCTTCTTCTGGTTCTTGTTGATTAAAAGAGTAGTGTTTAGTACCGTCAGGCCATTCACCAGGCGATTCAGTTTTTTGGTTATCTTTATTTGGCAGCGAATTAGATCGACCAATGTTTGTTTGTTTTTGCTTAATATCAGAAGAGCTCATTTTGTTTTATTATTGGTTTAAATCAGATTTTCTAATAAGTGAAGATTTGAAGTAGCCTTGGTAACAAGTTGCTAAGACACAGTAGTCTTTGAACGGGGACAATTATGAGTGGAAACAAATTACGTATAAAAAATTGTAAAAAGCGGAGAAGAGTAAAAAAAAAAAGAAAGAAAGAGAGGTAACAAAACAAAATCGCATTGACACGGTTTTTAATACAGAACGTGCACAACGCGTTTCACGCGGTATTGTAATACAACATTTCAAACAACCTCGATCACAATCATGCATATATTTTACTCAGTGTTGGGTCCCATTATGGCGAAAACCTTCTTCACTTAATAGGTAAAAACGTTGATAGAACTATAAAATGAGAAGTTTTATTAAAATAAAAAAAAAGAGTGAAAGTATGATACGTATTATATAAATTATAAGATATATATTCTAATGTGTTGGTCTCGTTGTCATTTTATAGCCCGAGTTAGTGTCGTAAGTTCTTTCTCTTTAGCTCCTAGCTTCAGTCAGCTACCAATAAACCCAGGTCTGTTGCATTGACAGCTGATGCCGAGCATTGACCTATAAACTGAATAAAGTATATTGAACATTGCGCAATATTTATAGTTAAGTTCTTACTGTATTTGCCTGTGCATCATGCCTAACTTAATTACAAATACATTTCTCTCCAATTCACAACCCAAAGCGCAGCAAATATTTGAATTATCGGTTATGAAAAAACTTTAATTGTACTACATCAGGTAAAGAAAAATATTTTACGACAGCTTGTAGTTGACTATATAAAGACGCACTTTAGTTTTCTGTTCATTTCTTGATGCATGATGAATAAAATGATAGTGTTTTATGGAGTATGTTTCCATGAATCATAGTTTCTAAAGAAGCTACAAAAAAAAAACGTTTTTGTCCATTAACACTCTTTTTGTATAAGCGTAACACTTTTGAAATACACATGCAAAGTCCTGATTGTCCAAATTAGGGTTAGTTTAGATAGACAACATAAACAATTGTTTTTGTTAGCATATGTAGCACTCTGTGCAACTTTTAAAAGGTGCAGAATCAAGTTTGAAGTTGAGTTTGATTTTTTAACATTGACATTCAACCATATGGTCAACGTACTATGCTTTATTCTTAATATTCTGTGGATATGCATATCGATTAAAAACCTCGTGATTGAATATATAGCGATGAAGGCTTTATACGATTCCAAAGCAACAAGGAGATTATTTTATTTTATTTTATGCTACTACAATTAATGAGAAAATTTAATACCTATATCTGGAAAGATAATAATTTATCGTACACGTCTAAATGTGTTACTATAGTTAATATCATACATTATAAATAAATTCTATATCAATACGTAATGTATCTACAATTAAAACGTTTACGTACGTAACATGAAAGTTTGCTAAGGTAGCGAAATATATACAGTATATTTAACCATCATAATAAACTAGACATTTGAAGAATACATACTAATTATTTTATTTTTCATGTTCAAAAGTTGAACCCTGCACAAACAATAGGTATTAACGAATTCTTAAGAATTTTTTTTTAAAAAAAAAGTACTATTGATAAAAGAAGAGGTCTAAATATTTTATCCCCAAATACCCTATTATGTACAATGCAACAATACAAGTACAATGGAGCTTCGGAAGGGTTATGTATACTCAACATCAACAAAAGTGTAAAAGTGCAAACGCTTATCACAGCAGGACATGACGAAGCATTTAGTTCCACGTGCAGCAAATGTATCGCTCTTTTGTTATTTTTCAACGCAAGATTCAAGTCTTACGGTACCGGTGGTTCTGGTTGTATGTTAGTAGCTTTATCTTATAACATATGATACAGCAACCATGCGCTCGACATGTTATTCTTTATTCTTGATACTCCGCGGATATGCATATCGATTAATAAAAAAATATTTGAATGATTGCTCTCTTATTCATCCCTGTTTTTTTTTTTGTTTACTTTATTTTATTCACCTATGCCAATAAATGGTGTCTTTGTTCTATATAAACAAATCTCAATATAGGCATGCAGAACTTTCGACGTGTATTTTAAAAGGCTGTTACAGTGAGTATTCGCTAAACCGGTACTCGTTAAACCGGTATTTCGCTAAACTGGTAGTATCTCTCTAATATTTTTTATATACTTGGTAAAATACCGGTGATTCGTTAAATCGGTATCCGGTGAGCTTTCCCAAATATTTACCGGGTTTATAATAGTATTATTTTATATAATATAATATAATACTAATCTTTTTATTGGTAAATTAGTAACGCAGCTTCTTTTAACGTCATCTCAGCTCTTCCCTTTGTTTTCAGTTGGCTACTTCTTTTTCGTAGCAATCAAAATACACAAATCATTCTTGTCGTCAAAAGAAAGCTTCTCAATATCTTGTTGATAACAGTGTTTCTTTTTCGCCAACTTCACACAGATGGTTTTTTCTTTCTCCTGATCTGCATACGTACGTATTTCTTTTCAACTTTGTCATGTACTTGTTCATTACCATTGAATATGTAATTATGTTGTTGATATAATTCATTTTTACTCGTTTACTCAACTGCTAACCATGGTCCATGATATTAAACACACTTTGTTGTAAATCCAATCTCTGGTTCATTATCACTATTTGATGAGTACACAATTGTTATTTTTATCACTAACAGATTAGCTTATAGTAGCAAAGCTAAATTATATGAACTATCATTTTTTTTATCTTATCTGTACAGCTTAATTTAACTATAGTTATTTTTCCAGTATATTCTACATATTAGTACCAGCTGCGTTTCAATTCGCTAAACCGGTAATTCGCTAAACAGGTACAAATCCTCACATATATTGAGTACCAGTTTAGCGAATACTCACTGTAGTCTTTGAAAGTAATATCTTAGAATTTATAAAAAAATATTTCTACAGTAGTTATTTTTTTATATAAAGTTTTGATGATTCGCTATAATAAAGAAAAAGAAAGAGGTTTTACTCAGCTAACACTTACCTTTATATACTTACTGTTTATTTTCTTATCGTTTTTTGTACAATATGATAATCGTCATTTCTATACAGAGCTTTATAAGCTCTCTTTTCTACCAGATAAAGACCAGATCGATCCTGTTG
>JAEPRB010000601.1:0-11822 GCA_016758965.1 Circinella minor
TAATTATTTTTTTTATTTAGTATAAAATTCAATTTTGAAAATTCTCAACCCCTATAATAAATCTCAAACTTTTATTAATTCTCAAGTCTTTGTTTACATAAAAAACAGCAACTATGGGTTAACCTCCTTACTTGTAAGTTTTTCATTATTAATTTTTCTAATTGGATAACGAAAATTTCTATCAGTAAATTTATAGCCTCGTTTTAATGCACTTTCTTTAAATTTCTCTAAGAAAAGAGTATATCTACCATCAAGTGCAAGACAATCACCTAAATGTATATGATTATATAACTTCATTTTTAAAAACATTGTACCATCATTTCCATCACTACGTTTTTCTGTTTCACTAATAAATAAAATAAATCCTAAAGAATCTGTAACAATTTGAGTTCTAATACCTGATGTTCCTTCTTTATATGAATATAATGATTTTCGAGTAGTTAAAGGATCATAATATTTAATTTTTGCATCATGACCATCAATACATAAAGTAATGTTTTTAAATGGATCTGGATTATATATATTTGCAGCTAAAATTCTTACTTTAATATTTGAAAACATTTTTAAAGCATCATTAACTTTTTTTAATAAAGAGTTATAATTAGTAATCCAAAACATTTTATAAAATTTGTAATATGATGAATATGGTAAATTATCATTATTATTTATATCTTTTCCTGAAATACCTGATACAATCTGATAAAGTAAAAATATACCTTTTTCAATTTCGAAATAAGGTCCAGGATATTTAATATCTCTAAACAAAACATTTAAAAAGAAAAAACAGGTATATAACCTAAAATATTTATTAATATCTTTTTAATTTCATTAATATTTTTAATATTTTTTAATTCTGTTCTATGTTTAAATACATTATGCTTATAATTCCAATTTTTATTCATCCAATTCCACCTTGTATCAATTAATTTTTCTATTTCAATTTTTAATGAAGTTTCATAATCTTTTTCATCCATAGTAGTATTTTTATTATTAGTAAAAATATTCAATTTTATTTTTCCTCTTTATTTATTTTATTAGAATTATTAGAATTGTATAATTTTTAAGAAAAAAAAACAATTATGAGTTTATACTCAATTATAAATTTTATATATTTTTTTAGAATAGGACTTAGTTCCCTTTCCTATAGTTTTACAAAGTGCTATCTTCTGTTTATAGAAATCAGTTTGAGAAGCAAGAAGATATTTTGTGCAGCACTTGTTATTATTCATTCCATCTCCTCGAAGGCACTTCTTTGTGGGCAAAAACTACCTTGAGCGATGTCTAAAGGAGGAGAAGCAGAATGTATGCTATTAGTAAGACAAATTTCCATTACTTTCCTGAGTACTGATGTTAAACTAATTGGCCAGTAGTTTAATGGCAAACTAGCGTCACCCTTATTATATATAGGAATGACCTGTGCGATACGCCAAGCAGACAGAGTATAGGACCATTTCCAACATATTTTAAATAACAAAGTTAAGCTAGGTATGAGGGGGGTTTCAATTGGTGATAACATTTCTTTGCGTAAATGGTCAATACCTGGCGCTTTTTTGGATGCTACTCTTTCTAAAGCGGTTTTAATCGATTCGTTAGTAAATGGGCATTCATTGTCACTGCAAGGATCATCATCATTTTCATGAACAGGATGACGACCGGTGGCTAGTAATGGTGCATTTGGATGATGGTGAGGTAGATTATCTCCAGCAAAAACCGTTTGAAGATGTTGTTTCATCTGATCAGCAGCAACTTGTGGACCAGCAGGATCAGTAAAGCATGGATAAATATTTCTATTCTGTTGTATGCGTTTGATGGAGGTGGTGGTTTTGGAAAAATCATCTGAAGCGAGTTTACTACAGAATTCTTTCCAAGTTTGGCGACGGCGTTGTTTTATGAGTGCTTTGAGATGTTTCTGGGCCTCTTCATGTTTGGTGATTCAATATGCTTTTTGAATTCCGGTTGCAGTACGACGACGTTGATAGCAGGATTCGCGTTCGTTAAAAGCTTTATCCAGTTGTTCGGTCCAGAACCAGGTGGATTGAGGCAATCTAAATGGTTTCCGTTTGACAGTTTGGTCTAGAGTTTTGTGAATAGCATCTGTAAATTTAATGGCCAGTTGTTCGATATCAGGTTTGTGAGGGTCCTTCAGAGCCTGTTAAAGTTGGTAATGGATGGGAGAATAATCTTTAACAGTAAAATATAGAAATATATATACTATAAATAATAATATTTAATATAAAATTTAAGAATATTATATATATATTTTATGTTTTTATTTTTAATAATCAAATAATTTAATTTAATTTTTATTATAACAATTTTTATTTTGATAATTTTTCTTTTTAATAGTTATTTTTATTTTTATATAGATCAAAAAAATAATAATAAATAAAAAAAATTTTATAGATTACATAACTGGCGGAATGGTAATGAGCATTCCCCTCCTTAAACCTAGGACGAAGGACGACGGTTTACTTCATTTTGAAATAAAAAGATGATGATGGATGTGTTGGTCCAGTCATCATGTGTTCTCATTAACAACAATTGTTTTCTTATTATATATAATAATTATTCTATACTTAATGATTATTCCTCATGGCGGAAATATTAGTGGTAAATTGTTGTATATATTCTTGGTGTATTTTACTGTCTGCAAGTTTACTGAGATGCCACAGTTGGCGTGGATGGTCGAGGCAGTTAGGAGGTAATAATGATGTAGTGAACTGGAGATGAACTGGTTTGTGTTTTGATCCCAGATCAGCGAGGGTGGTGATAAAGAGTGATGGCGATGTGAGGTGGTGAGTGCTAAAAAATAAATTAATAATACTTTTGTCTTCACGGCCATTCTGGTGCTTATCAAAGAATGTGTATTGACCAAAGGCGAGTTCAGCATTCCAGCAAAGTAGTCGATTTGCGGTAGTCCAATTATGCATGGCGATACCCTGCGAATTCGAGTGGTGATCACCAGTGAGTCTTAGATCACAAGCGTTAAAGTCGTCACAAATAATCGTGTTAGTAGTCGAGCTGTTAGTGTGATGTAAAGAGATGTTGTCAAGAAATTCTATGGCTTGTGAGGCAGGAAAAGTATGATAAGGAGGTAAGTAGACACAGTGGATGACTAAATCAGCGATTTGGCAAGATAATATATATGGTAAAGAGGATGGTAGAATATGTACGGGGTAGGGACATTTTGGATTAATTAATAGAGTTAGACCCATTTGACCGTGATTGTTGTTACATATGGGCAGACCATATGTATGATGTTGGATCCAATCGGTTGCATAACATTGAGGAGGGAGTAGCCATGTTTTTGTAAAAAATAATAAAGTAGAGTCTGAAAATAAATTAATAATAGGATGAATTGCCTGTCTGGTCAATCCATTTGCATTCCATAATGTGATGGTGATATTGTTATATATCATAATTAAATAGAATTAGGAGGTGAGGGACTAGGAGTTGGGGATCAAGTGGGAGATACATTTTCGCCAGCAGAGTTAGTGTTATCATTCATGATGGTGTCATCATCATGGGATACCGAAGTGTTACCTGATTGTTGAAGGGCTGCAATTGCAGCTGATTCGGAGCCTTCCCGTGGAGGTAAGCGAGAACTAGAACGAATTTGATTATATTCTGCTTGAGTGATTTGGTGGTTGAGGAATAGACTACGTGCTACAGAAAATTTAACTGGTTCACAAATGAATTTTAATGCTTTCATAATATAGCCATGATGAACTTCTTGTATTTTTGTTTTGCGTTCATCTTCTGAGAGGTCGACCAATTTGGGATCTCGTAGAAGATCAGGGTCCAATGGATTAAAATCGTCCTTGATGTTGACACCAAATTTAAGCAATCTATTAGCAATAACACTAGCAAAGTCATTATGGATTAGTAGAGCAGCAGTTTTATGATTCGGAAAGTGAATATTAAGAACACGTGAATTTTCAATTCGGAGAGTGCGTAAGATATTACGCATGTTAGAGATTGTCATATGATGTTTGGTGGGGATATATAAGAATTGGTATCCTTAGTTAGTAGGAGTTTCAGTCAAGTGGCGAGCAGCAGCAGCAATAGCACTTTTTTTTGGGAGAGGTCTGGGTGATTTACCCTTGGCTGTTACAGCTGCATAGCTTTTTATTGGTGAATCTTTGAGTGTAATTGTTGCTTTTGGTAGTGGTGCATATTTTGAGGCAATTGAGCCTGTAGGCTGATCGGTTGTGTCCTCAATATTGATAGTAGGTTGGTGGGGCTACTGTTGTGGTGGTAGGAGTTGTACAATTTGACTATAGGCTTTCTGGAGTTCCATTGTAAGCGTCATATTTTCTTTAAGCAACTTAGTATTTTTGGCTATCGTGGCTGCCAATTGTGCAACCATTTTGTTATTTTTTTCTATATGTTTATAAATATCATGCACAAAGTCAGGTGTTTTAGGGTGTAGATAATCATATTGTTGTGTATTATATTCCTCAAGGTTGATTGCCGAGAGCTGTTCCATTTGGTCACCCCATGAGGAATGGTTGGTGTTAGGTGCAGTTGGAGTAGGAGTATGGGGTGTATGATGATGGTTGTTATTATTATTGTTACTAGTCATGGTTGTCAAATGGGGTTCCTCATGTTCAGTTTCCATTTCTGCGTCTAGGTCAATTGTTGCACATTTTTTTATCTTTTTGGTGGAGCTGAGAGGTTATACAAACTTGGCCTTCAGCTTGACACCTATAGCTGATGCCTCTGCAGCTGCTACTATTAGAGCTTCTAAAATACCCATATGGGCATATTGTTTCCGGCATTCTTTGCAATGGAAAATTGGTCCTGGTGGGTCATATTTAGGATTAGTATCCACAGAGAGAAATACTGTCCCAATATCCTTGCAGTGCGGGCAAACAATAAATGGTTTCCCGCTCATAAAGTTCTGTTGCACAACTTTTATGAATTCTATGGAGAGGGGAACTTTTTTTTGGGCACTTGACCCAGTTTTTCCTCCTGATGAAGCTAGTGCTGGTGGTTGGTGTTTTGTTACGCCCATCGTTTGCTGATTCTGTGGCGTCAGGGTGGTGTATAGTGCTTAGGTGTGGTGTTTTTTGGTCAGTGGAATATGTGAGTTATAAACGGGGATTGCTGAGGGACGTCGTTTTTGTGTATATGTTGAGTTAATTAGTTGTGATGAGTCCAAATGTCTAATTGATGAAATGGCAATGTGTGAATGTCCAATTTCGACCGGGATTTCGACGGGAGGTGGTTCTATAGAGGTTTCTGGTTGCCCTGATGGTGTTGTTGTATTTTTTTAAATTTTTTAGAAATAAAGGGAAATAATGTTTGTATAACCTTGTAAAAAAAGTGGGGAATACAGGGAAGAGTGACATGTGGTAGAGATTCCCTTGTTAAAAAGTCTGTCAAAATAAAAGAAAAGAAAAGGTAAAAGTAAAAGTAAAAGAGGTAGAAAAGATAAAGATTTATTAATTCGCGGCTAAACCGCCCATATTTATACATACTTGAATGGTCACATGACCACCCAAGGATCAATTCTAATTCACAAATCACGTGAACCTTATCTTTGGTCTGACCAAACAAAACTACCACACAACGTGTCAAAAGCATGGGAGAGATGGCCGAGTTGGTCTAAGGCGTCAGGTTAAGGCCCTGATCTCTTCGGAGGCGTGGGTTCGAATCCCACTCTCTTCATTAAATAACTACCAATTTCGGTAATAATAATTTTTTAATTTTTTTGAGTTGGATGTGTGTGTCGTAGCCAAAATAATTATTAGTCTACCATTCATGTTATAATTATTAATTGGTTATTTTTAATACCGATTATACTTCTTTTTTACTGCAGCTTCTTTTCTCATTTCTTACTATATCCGCAGTAACATCATTATTATATTCTTTACATCTGCAGTAGTTTAGAAAATATATAAATAGTCAATTATTTTATTAAATAAAAACATCATCTTTTATTCTTTTATTTTCCTTTTATTACTTATATTTTATTTGGCTTGGTATTGTTCCGCCATAAAAATATTATGACAATTGGTAGCGACAGAAAAGGTTATATGTACCCTGACAACAAACATAAAAACTTACCAAATTTTCAAGACTACCGAACATTACCAGATCCCTTAATTGATATTGAACAAGAAGAAGTAACAACAAGACCAGAACCTATTTTTGACCCACCTGTATCAAGAACAATAAATAATTAAGAAATACCGCAAGATCCAAACACACTCATTATGCAAGCGCTAACAAAGTTGTTAGAAAAAGAAAATTCGAGTCCAACTCTTCGTGCACGCATATGTGAACCAGATACGTATAATGGTGATCGTAATTTGGATGCTGCTAAAAGTTGGGCAAGATCGGTGGAAAGATACTTAACAATGGCCAAACTCGGGGAACACAAATGGGTTGATTACGCAGTCATATTATTAAGGGGGGAAGCAGAAGTATGGTGGCACCAACAAGAGCGACATAGTGATGTAGACGATTGGACAGATTTCAAGAAAAGATTGCTAGGTGCCTTCAGTCCACCAAATGCGTTACAAGTAGCTTATGATTAATTAGCGGTGTTATCCCAAACAAGTAGTGTAGTAGCATACGTTACACAATTTCAAGCAGCATGGGCCACAGTGCCATCTATGACAGACGAAGAAGCATTGGATCGTTTCCAGCGTGGATTATAAGATGTCATTCGCATACAAGTAATGACTCGTTTCCCAATGACTACTGATGATGCTATGAGGTTAGCATTAGCATATGAAAGCTCAACACAATAAATATATAATTCGATTCAAGTGTCGCAATCATTTCATCACATGAACCCCCAACAACAACAATAACAACAACAACAACGTCAAATGCCGGAATACCTTCGCTCATCTGGTGTAGCCCTAATGGATTTAGACGCTATTCATCCAAGACGATAAGGATCAAACTGGTGTCCTTTGTATCGTGGTGGAAATAACTGGCGTGGTGGTAATGGTTTTCAGGGTCATGGTGATGATGACAAAGAATGTTATAACTGTGGTGGATTGAGACATATTGCTATTAACTGTGCATCTCGTCGTCGTCAGAATCGATCAGGTAAACAAAATAAAGGACAATCCTACCAGGAAAAAGGCCAAACGCGCCGGGATTAAAGGGGGTCTCGTCGCGTTTATTTCCATCCCTTAACACTATCAGAACAGACAATTACGTGGTACCTGAAGGAGAACTGATTGATTTGACTGATAATCATGATGCTGGATCCAACTTATTAAATCAAACATTAGTAGAGGATAGTAATTATTTTGACTCACTATTATCAATAAAAGAAACTGATTTGCCACTGTATTTGATGCCATGTAATGGTTGTGCTGTAAAAGTTTTAATTGATTCAGGTGCTATGGGATCATATGTTGCACCAAGAGTTGCAATAGGGTGGCCAACAATAGTTGTACAAGGTCGTGATGTTGAAACTGCCGGTGGTCACATTTTATCTATCAACAAACAAGCTACATTAGCATTGGATGCACAAGGTTACAAGCATCAAGCTACAGCATATGTTCTTGATACAAAATTCGATTTAATTCTTAGTCACGATTGGCTCAAAGCTGTTCAACCTATACCTGACTGGGAACTCGATACTTGGAAGATTAGTAAAAATAATCAAGAGTACCTGCTTCGGCCTCATCACAAACGGCAAATCCCCGAGTTATCTTACCTATTATCCCATCGCCAACTACAACGCCTTGATCGACAACAGCATATTGATGAATTTTTCTTATGCTACATAAAACCCGACATTGATATATACACCGAGATTCCAAGCAAAAAGGTCCAATCATTAATTGCTGAATACAAGGATGTATTCCAGGATACACTGACGGGATTACCACCAGTACAGGATGTTGAACATGCTATTGAAACAGGCGATGCGGAACCAATTAAAAGGCCCCAATTTAAAATGAGTCCTTTAGAGTTGGATGAATTACGTCGTCAATTAAAGGAGCTCTTGGATTTGCGTTTGATTCGTCCCAGTACGTCAGATTGGGGTGTACTAGTGTTGTTTGTTCGAAAGGCAGATGGAAGTATGAGAATGTGCGTCGATTATCATGCTATTAATCGAGTGACCAAACGTCAGTCTACACCACTACCAAGAATTGATGAATGCCTCGAAAAATTGTCTGGTGCGCGATATTTTTCAAGCATCGATTTAAAAAGTAGGTACCATCAAGTTCGTATTACTCAAGAGGATATTCCAAAAACAAGCTTTAATACAAGATACAGGTCGTTTGAATTTTTGGTCTTACCATTCAGTTTGACTAATGCACCACCAACTTTTCAGCGTTTGATGAATTCAGTTTTGGGTGACCTTTTGGACCAATCAGCAATGTGTTATCTTGATGACATTTTAATTTATAGCAAAATCAGCTAAGAGCATGAACACCATGTCCGTCAAGTACTTGATTGTTTATGACAGGCAAAGCTTATTGCGAATTTAAAGAAGTGTGAGTTGTTCAAGACCGAGTTAGAGTTTGTTGGTTTTCGTGTTTCTGCTGAGGGTATTTTGCCGTTAAAATCAAAAATTAAAGCTGTTCAAGACTGGTCATGGCCTACCAACGTTCAAGAGGTTCGTCAATTTGTTGGTTTGGCGTCACATTATCGTCAATTCATTCAAGGTTTTGCGTCGATTGCTGCACCGTTAATGGAATTAACAAAAGGAACTGGAGCAAAGAAAAGGGCGATTACGTGGAATCAAGAGTGTGAGGAGGCTTTTTTAAAAATTAAAGACTGCATGACTGCTGCCCCCCTTTTATTGCCACCCAATCCGGAATTACCTTATGTGATTGAAGCGGATGCTTCTGATTTTGGTGCCGGTCGTGTCTTATTACAAAAAGGAACTGATGGTTTACTACACCCATTAGCATTTGCATCTAAAAAATTCTCCTCGGCAGAACGTATGTATCCAGCTCAGGAATGAGAGCTATTGGCCATCCTACACTGTCTTCGACAATGGCGCTGTTTCATTGAAGGTAGAGACTATGTAGTCCTTTCTGACCATTACCCACTTAAATATTTCCGGTCACAAAAGAAACCGACACCTTGTTTAACTCGCTGGATTGCCGAAATTGAATTGTATGATCCAAACATTCAATATAAGCCTGGTAAAGATAATCACGTTCCTGATTTACTTTCAAGGCGTGATGGTCCTACTTGTATCACAAATGAAAAATCCATTGAACCTGATTATCTTTACGCTGTCAAGTCTGTTCAAGAATCCGATTGGCCCAAGTTCTATGCACAACCTGACACCAATTGGCCTCCCATGTATAAAGATTTACTCGAAAAACATAAGGACAAGTTTACAGTACATAATAATATGGTTTTCCGCAAAGTCAAAATTGGTGCAGAAATCAAAAACGTCTGTTATGTTTTATTTGCTCACCGCGCCGATTTGGTACAAGACTCACACAAATCATTTGGTCAAGCTGGAAAAACTACTGTATATGATCTTTTACATAAACGGTATTGGTGGCCTCATATGCATTCTGATATTGACGATTGGTTATCTTCCTGTCCACAATGCCAACTTGTGGCCAATGCTGACCGCAAAATTCACCATGCGCCGATAAAACCATTAGATGTTCCTCCTGCTTTTTCTCACTGGCATCTTGATTTTATTAGAGAATTACCTACCACTATTAATGGTAATCGCTGGTTGCTCGTTGCCATGGACTATGCTACTAACTGGGTTATTTGCCGTAGCGTTCCTGATGCCACTAGTGAAGCTATTGCAGAGTTCATCTACCATGAGATTGTGTTGAATTTTGGCTGCCCTTCTGAAATTTTGACAGATCGTGGTGCCAACTTCATGTCCAAGGTTCTTGCTCACTATCTTGGACATCTCAAGACCAAGCACCTATTAACTTCAGCCTTTCACGTACGTACAAATTCAAAAGCTGAAAGGACCAATAGTATTCTCAAACAAATGCTCTGTAAATATAAGCAAGGACATATTCATTAATAGGATCAATTTGTAGAACCAGCCGTTTTTGCTTGCTATATCTGAAAACATCGCACTACTGGTTTTAGTCCATTTTTTTTGGTATATGGTCAAGAGCCCTGTTTGCCTAGTGATCACCTCAAACCTTTTGTAACCTTACCTAACTCTGACTCTCAACCTGCTCCAACTGTTTCCGGTCGTGTTCATGAGGCTCGCCGATTACATGAAGCACAAAATACTTATTTGCCCCCGGATTTAAGAGTTAGGGTTTTGCTCTTCCCCCCTTCAAAATTGCCGATTTTATTAAAAGTCAGATATGCATTGGCGTAATATAGCTTTATGTTGGTGCAGGAGAAACATATTTAAATCACAACTGCCATAAGAAATAAAAAGAAAACTCTGAAAAAACCAAGTGTTAGTAAAATGTCCTTATGTACCCTACACTTAACTCTTTTCCCCCACCTAATTTGTTTATTTTCAGTAGAGTATATAAATAAGAAATAGAAAAAATTGGTATTTTTAAAGAAATTACTTATACTTCACTTTACTATGCAACTTATCTTTCATTCACATAGCTGAATCTCCAAATTTTTAAAACTAATGTGGGGAAAAGAGTTAAGTGTAGGGTACATAAGGACATTTTACTAACACTTGGTTTTTTCAGAGTTTTCCTTTTATTTCTTATGACAGTTGTGATTTAAATATGTTTCTCCTGCACCAACATAAAGCTATATTACGCCAATGCATATCTGACTTTTAATAAAATCGGCAATTTTGAAGGGGGGAAGAGCAAAACCCTAACTCTTAAATCCGGGGGCAAATAAGTATTTTGCATGAAGCACGTGCATTAGCTGCCCAACGTCTACAAGACAATGCTGCTAAAGATAAAATTCGCTGGGATGCTATTTTAAAACCACAGAAGTTTGCTGTTGATGATCATGTTCTCATGCATCATGAAAATAAACTTAGTTTGGAGTTCAATTGGAAAGGCCCTTTTAAAGTAATTGCCACTAATCGTAAAACCGATATTTATAAATTACAAGATTTGCATGGCAAAATTTATTCTTTTTGGGTTCATACTGATCGTCTTCGACCAATCCATGTTGGTTCTAATCAATTAAAAGATCCATGGTATGATCTAACTGCCGTACGTGCTGCTGAACGCCGTCATTTAGATGCTGCTGGTCGAATTGCCTTGTTGTCTGAGGCCGTACAACATTCTGGGGAGGGGATATTGTTGTAGCCAAAATAATTAGTCTACCATTCATGTTATAATTATTAATTGGTTATTTTTAATACCGATTATACTTCTTTTTTACTGCGGCATCTTTTCTCATTTCTTACTATATCCGTAGTAACATTATTATTACTCTGATTATTACCATCCGCAGTAATATCATTATTAATCATTATTATCATACATTATTATTGTATTCTTTACATCCGCAGTAGTTTAGAAAATATATAAATAGTTGATTATTTTATTAAATAAAAACATCATCTTTTATTCTTTCATTTTCCTTTTATTACTTATATTTTATTTGGCTTGGTATTGTTCCGCCATAAAAATATTACGACATGTGTCATAATAATAATTATTGATCAGTTATTTTATTTTAATAATACTGACTAGCGTTTGCCTGCCTCGCTTCACTTCGGCTGAATGAGCCCCTACGCTTCGCTTCGGGTCATTCAACGGAAAACACGTCGCAAGGGGGGTAAAACCCCCCCTTGACCCCCCAAAAAGGCGCTTCGCGCCTAGTAGCGACGACGCCCAAGGCTGTACAATTGTTTTGTGGATTCAATCATATAAAAAAATAAGCTGTGATAGTATACTAATTAGATGTTCTTT
>JAEPRB010000602.1:0-5000 GCA_016758965.1 Circinella minor
AGTACGAGAGGAACCCTTCATTCAGATAATTGGTATTTGCGGCTGGTTGAAAGGCCAATGCCGCGAAGCTACCATCTGCTGGATAATGGCTGAACGCCTCTAAGTCAGAATCCATGCTGAAAACGATGCTACTGTGTTTTGAATTGTACCAGATGCGTACTAATAAAGCCTCGTGCTTGAAAACCTTTACTTGCGGGATAGGCCTTGTAGCGGAAATGCTGCTTGGCTGTACTTGCGAATGATAATGCTTATACATCAAAATGATAAATCGCATGCAGACGACATGAAATGGACGGGGTATTGTAAGTACTAGAGTAGCCTTTGTTGCTACGATGTACTGAGATTAAGCCTTTGTCATTGAATTTGTTCCTCCGGGAACATAATTCTTACTTGTAAATCTTTACGGTAAAAATAAAAAAATAATTTTATTTTATTTTTTATTTTTTATCTTTAAGTTTTTTTTTTTATTTTTTTATTTTTTGTTCGTTTATATAATCAATCGCACACCATAAAAAAAGAAAAAAAAAAAACCTGGTTTGTTCTTTCGCTGTGTATGTTCCATAGACAACCATCAAAAACATTATAAGTAAATAAGTAAGAAAGGTCCCTCAGACTCTTTTTACCTGTGTTTTTTTTTTTTTCTCCTCAAGTCAAACGGGCTCACACTATCAAATAGTAGAGTAATGGAGCTCATAGTCTCCACGGTTGGTCTTCTTATCAAGTCAAACCGGCTCGTCGACCGTAGGCAGCCACTGTCAGGTAGCTGTGGCTACGGTAAAAAAAAATTAAAGTACGGTATCTGTAGGGTGTCCGTAGGGATCAGCAAGCCGTAGGGCATCTTTCTCGCTGGTCAAAGTACAGCGACTACCGTAGGCAGCGGCTACCATAGGCAGAGACCACCGTAGGCAGCTACTGTCAGGTAGCCGTGGCTACAGTAAAAAAAAAAAAAAAAAAAAAAAAAAAAAAATTAAGGTAGGGTGTCCGTAGGGATCAGCAAGCCGTAGGGCATCTTTCTCGCCGGTCAAAGTACAGCGACCACCGTAGGCAGCTACTGTCAGGTAGCTGTGGTTACGGTAAAAAAAAAAAAATTAAGGTACTTTGTCCTTAGGGGCCAGCAAGGCGTAGGGCATTTTTCTCGCCGGTCAAAGTACAGCGACCACCGTAGGCAGCGACCACCGTAGGCAGCTACCGTCAGGTAGCTGTGGCTACGGTAAAAAAAAAATTAATGTGGGGTGTCCGTAGGGGTCAGCAAGCCGTAGGATTCGAGCGAGCTTTGACTGGAACACGATCGAAGCTCGGATGACCTTTACGGCACAGCAGTGGACTCGTGTTATCTCTTTGTACTCATTCCGAACACTAGTTATTTTATAAACATTCAATAAAAAATAAATTCAATTAATCAAGACAATTGTCGCTTTATTAATTAACATTGTTGGCATCGTTGACCTTTGTTGACCTTTCTATATCAAGACCTTGATACACAAACATTGTCCTGGTGGGAAGATGTAGTAATAGTTTATAAGAATAGACTATAAATTTGGTTTTTCAAATCCTCAAATCCTCAAATCCTCAAATCCTCAAATCCTCAAATCCTCACCTCTTTCTTATAATTCTTGATTTGATCTGAGAACATTCTCTTCTCGATCCGTGATATCGTAACTCAGTGGTATAGCATTCTGTATCCAACTGTCATTCGTATATCGTATTTAGGCCAATCATGCAATCTTTAATATAGAAGTATGTACTCGTAGTACTCGTAGTACTCGTAGTAGGAGAAGTTGTATAGCAGTATGCAAGCGTATGCTGGTATGCAACATCAAAGGTTGTTTTAATTTCATAGTTTTATTTATTTAAACGATTTGCTTATTTATTCTTAAGTGAATCGTACCCAAATACGACAGTATTGTTAAAGGAGTGCCGCCAGAGTGTCACGGAAACACTAATGTTGACATTGTTGGCATCGTTGACCTTTGTTGACACTGAACTTTACGAAGTATTGTTAAAGAAGTGCTGCCAGACTGTCCAGAGTATTCGAGGACAGCACGGGAAACACTAATGTTGGCATTGTTGGCATCGTTGACCTTTGTCGGCCTTGCATTGTTGGCATTGTTGGCATTGTTGGCATTGTTGGCAGCGTTGGGCAGCGTTGGGCAGCGTTGGGCAGCGTTAGGCAGCGTTAGGCAGCGTTGACCTTTGTTGGCAATGTTGGCAATGTTGTTAATTGTCTTAATGTTTGGGTTGACTAGTGTTATCGGCTCAACAATGTTACATTCACTTCATTGGTTGGTGGTTGGTTGGTGGTTGGTTTGCAAAACTTTTTTTTGTTGTTGTTTTCTGTTGAAAAGTATGGTGTTTGGTCTATCAAAAAGTATTTTTTGGCGTTATAAAATATTGTTTTAGTGTTAAGGCTGTTTTATTTATATAAAAAATAAGTTACGGCCATACAATATTGAAAACACCGGATCCCGTCCGATCTCCGCAGTTAAGCAATATCTGGACCAGTCAGTACTATGGTGGGGGACCACATGGGAATACTGGTTGCTGTAATTTTTTTAATTTTTTTTTAAAAACTCCGACTTTTTTTTTTTTTTTTTTTTTTATTATTTGTCTGTTCTTTACTATAATCTGATTTAGTCTTATTCATATAAGCCTGGTTTCATTATAAATATATGTACGAAAGCCCTTCTTATAAATCAGCACTGAATTAGTCTTACCCCAGTTGTATTTTACTATACTCTTTTCGAAGACACCTATATCTATCAAGTATTTATATTGTTATACCATCAAGTATTTATATTGTTATACCCACCTTTTTCTTCTTCTGTTGGATCCTTTTGACTTTCAGATCCCAATATTTTTCGGGTTGTTGATCTTGATAAAGTTATAAATCAAAGCAGTACAATGGACTGTTGAGGATATCATAGATATAATAATAAAGTTAATTGTTCACATCACATTAAGGATGGATAATAATATAAAAGTTAATCATGAAGTTCAAAGAACTGATACAATCTGGATTAGTGATTGAAAATAATTGATCCTTTTTATATAATGCACAACTCTCTTGAGTTTAATGATGAGTCAACCTTTCTGGTTTTGGAATAGATCTATACTTTGTTTTTTTCCGCCTTGGGTTAAATGAATACTACTCGTTAGAATTGTTTCCAGTTAACGTTGTCCCATATCAATGGATCGGGAGCATGAGTACTCTAATAAATCTTTAGTATTACTAGACACATATTTATCAGATCATGCAACGGTTACTGTAAAAGATGCATACTTGTTTGTCAAGTGTAATTGGCAGTAGAACATTATAGTTGATCATTTATTCATTATCTTTGTAATGAATTAAAATACGATCCCAAATATAAAATGTCTTATCGTTATTTGTATATTTGGTTGTAGAAGATAGGTATCCATTAATTCATACACTATTTCTTTATACTCTTTATCAGCAGTATAATTATATCAATATATAAGTAAATGAACCATTTATATTAATAGCTGTTCTCTGGGTAGCTAAGCCATTGAGAGAACTATTAATATTAAGTTTCTGTTTTTGTTTTTTGTTTTTATTTATCTTGATTGAGAACGTTTATCTTACTCTTTATCTTTATTTCACGTTACCGCTTTTTAACTTAAACAAACCAGTAACAATATAAAACAACGTGGGGGTGCTCACTTAAGAACTGAAATATAAATCATTATTTATATTCTTGCTCTATCTAACTTCAAAAACCTCTATCAATAAAACAGCACATAGCAGCAGAGTTCTTTTAGTCTATTTTTTTTTTTTACCTCCAATAAAGATATACTTTTATCTCATTACTTTTCTATTGTAATATTTTGTCAAATACCCACAAATACTTCGTAAAGGTCAATCCCACCAGGACAGTGTTTATGTATCAAGGTCTTGATAGAAAGGTTAACAAAGGTCAACGATGCCAACAATGACAACATTAGTCCTCGAATACTCTGGACACTCTGGCCGGCACTCCTATAACAATACTTCGTAAAGGTCAATGTCAACAAAGGTCAATGTCAACAAAGGTCAATGTCAACAAAGGTCAAAAAGGTCAATGTCAACAAAGGTCAATGTCAACAAAGGTCAATGTCAACAAAGGTCAACGATGCCAACAATACCAACATTAGTGTTTCCCGTGCTGTCCTCGAATACTCTGGACACTCTGGCGGCACAACGATGCCAACGATGCCAACAATGACAACATTAGTCCTCGAATACTCTGGACACTCTGGCCGGCACTCCTATAACAATACTTCGTAAAGGTCAATCCCAATAAAATGTTATATCTATCATATAAATTGGCTTATTATCTGTCTGTCTGTCTGTCTGTCTCCCTATCTGTATCTTTATTTCCAATCTTAATAATTTTTTAGGTCACAAAAAAAGCGGTACCGGTGGGTACCGTAGGCCCTACGGTAAATTTTTTCAACTTTTACCGTTATCCCTCCTGTCGGAGATTTCGCAGGGTGTCTCTAGGGGTTTAAAAAAGTGGAGTTAAATAAATTAAAAATTTAGGCGCAGCCCTGACTTTATGAATAGTAGTCTGTAGGATATATGTAGAAGAAAAAATAAAAATTTGATTCTACAGCACAAATCGAACCCGCCTATTATTTCTTGTTTCTACCGTCTATCTAACGATGGAATGAAGTAGAGTTCAATGGGAAATTCTTCAGGCAGCGTGAGGACTACTTGTAGGTCTTGCGTTCAGTCGTAGTGTCTTGTACCGTTAAAAGTCTTGACACTCGTCCGATTTGGGTATTGTATATTTCTCTCCTTTACGGGTTAAAAATATTATAATGCATCTGGGCAAACTTTACGAAGCCGAATTAATTTTCAGCGGAAATAAAGAGTCCATCGAACGGGTTCCCGGTCAAGTTATTACAACTCGCCTGGGTTTACATATCCGTAAGAAAAATTTGTAGGATTGCTAAAGGAATTTCATAATAACTTTTTGCTGTGGGCTTTAAGGCCGAGT
>JAEPRB010000603.1:0-11673 GCA_016758965.1 Circinella minor
TCCATCTGCATCTTAACTTTCAGATGAGATAATAATGCTAAATCCACATATTCTTTTATCAGCAGAACACTATATTCTATCGGATAAAAATGAATATTACCGTAACAATAAATAATGCTTTGATATACGCAAAATAAACTATGTATTATCTAAACAGCCTCCAATATATTGTACTACTTATAATATAAAAGAGAGAATATATGTATATTACGAAGCATTTGTCTAGAAAAGATTGAGTATATTATTGGATGGAATATATATATAATATACTGGTCAATGATTTTTGTATTAACATGATTACAAAGGATCGAAACAATCCTGGTATCTATAACAACCTCCACTAAAATATTGAAAAACATAGATTCAATTGTCCAAAAGAATTTATATGCACAGATCCAATAATTTATTGATAATAATTATAATAATATACTAGCCATAGCATCATCACTTGAAATCCCTTAATTTAATCATCGTTATGATACCTGATACCTGGTTCACTCTTTGTCTTTTCATTATCTATGTGTTTCTCTGATAGCTGTGCTGTTCCATTAATAATATTTGGCATAGAAGCATATAATAGGTTACTGCAAGATTAAAGTCTTTTTTTTTAACTCTTTAAAAGTAGCTTTGTTTTGTGAGTTGGAAAACAAATATAATATTATATTGTTGCTTGCTTGTTCTTTAATTCTTTTTTTTTGTAATGCTGTTTGTATGGTGGTATATATTGACGTTCATTGTGCTCAATATTGATGTACGATTGTCGACTATATAGTTAGTTGAAATGCTCATTATATAGATTACTAAAGTAAAGCATGTCTTGAAAGTTTCATGAACTGTTAGTTTTATATCTTTTTGTATACTTTTTTTCATTCCAGCCATGACGTTCCCTTTCCTTCAGGCACATAAATCATTTTGAATACAATGCTTTCCTTTTTTATAGTGTCGGCTTTCCTCTCTTCCATGTTGAGTACAGTCATATTTGTTGAGTACAATTGTCGTTTTGTTTTCTCCAACCTTATACCATTTACCTCTCAGTTCAGTTCTTCCCTTTTTTTTCTCCCTCTTTCACAAGATAAACATATCATGAAAAAAAAGACAATCTAATTCAGTTATTATTATAGTTTTTACCTTTGTTAGATTGAAATAAAGGCTTTGTGTATTTTTTTTTATCAAAAAAAGTAAAGAATAAGGAGGTAAAGGATGATTGATCAGAATTTTTCCTTTTTTTTTTTTTTTGCTACTGTGGGTAAATAATCTCTTTAAGCTATGTATGATTATTTTACTGCTCCAAAATAGTTATATTTTTATATAGATAGTTTCTATATGTTGTAGATACTATAGATAATGAATGTTATATGTAGAAATATAAATATAATAAGTGATAATAATTAATTATCTCATCATCAAATATTCAGTTATTATCTACGGATTATTATAACTTTAGAGCGGAAATTCCGATAGAGCATTCGAAAATTGCGCTACCCAGAGCGAAAATTTCATGACAGCCAACTCGAATAAAAAAATAAAACTATCGAAAATTAAAACACACAACACGAAAAATTATGCTTGCACTATCGAAAAAAAAATATATTGTCATTGAAAAAAAAAATTCCCACGAATATTGATGATGTGTACCTCAAAATAAAAAAACACTATCTACGATTAAAAAAAGAGCAAACGCGGATTCAAAAATAACATATACGATTAAAAAAAACATCTACCTCAAAATCAAAAACACCATTTGTGAATATAAAAAACGCTGTGTACGATTAAAAAAAATATTCATCTCAAAATTTAAAAACACCATTCGCGATTATAAAAAAAGCATATATGAATTAAAAAATGTCATGAGCGAAATCAAAAACACCATGATCAACTTCTTTTGAAAAATTCTGTATATTATATCGGCAACTACGCACTACCTGTGGATAATAACGAGTATTTCAGTTTTTTTTTTCTTGTTTTTTTTTTCTTTCACCTGCTAGTATTTAGCAAACACCTGTCTCAGCTTAAAGATTATTCAACATACGAAACTATCCGTTCAATATTTTTTTTATACCTTGACGATTGCAAAATAGACTGTGATTCACGTCACCCAAAAGTTATTATGCTGTTATTTTTGCTGTTGATGGAAGCCCATTTAGTTTTTGGATTTTTGGATATATAATGGTTAGGGTAGGCTGTTTATTGTTATTGTTATAGTAATAGCTTAGAAGGAAACGCTTTTATGCTTTATAATAATGGTAAGCGAATATATTGCTTTTGAGATGGGAAGAACGTAGATTGTGGTTATTTAATAATAATAATAATAATAATAATATAATTTATATGTTTAGATATATAGTGACAAAGAAAATAATAAAAGAGTAATATATAAAATATAAAAAATGGATTGCTATTTTTACTGGAGTTCGAAATTGGAGTTAGGAGGAAGAGAAAGAATATCATCAAGATCAGAGTCAACATTTAATATGCTTTGTATTAATGCATCTATCTGTTGAATTATGTTCGTTGTGTTATTATTATTATTGCTGGTTATAGCTGATCTATTGACACGATGCTTTAATGCAGTTGCATGAGATACAAGGCGATTGATAGAATTATGAAGCTGATCTTTCTTTGTTGGTGGTTGTGGATAGTCGGTATATTATAGTGTAGGGGAAGAGATAGTAGACACTGTTGTCTGTTGATTCCAAACATAGTGATTGATCATTTGGGGCCGAACTGTTACGGATGGATCATTTAACTCAACATAAAACACATGTTTACATGGGGAAAATGGCGTTGATAATCAGGACAGGTACAAGAGGCAACTTGATTATTATTTGCTCCAAGCTATATAACAACAACAAAAAACAGCAGTTAATAATGATAGTAATCAACATCGAGTATATACTAAAAAGGAACGATAATAATACAATATATACTGCGTTATGTGCATTGTTGTTGAATGGTACAACAGAATATTCAGAATCGGACAAGTGGATTAGTGATGATGGATGTGTCGACCTTTGCTCCTCCTCTGCTTTGATTTCATTTGCACGAAAACGTCGCTCAGTAAACCTCATTATGCCTACATTCGCTGATAAACGATTTACTTCTTCGGTAATATCAAATGAGACATCATCAGCAAGAAGGTTGATTAATACATCAAGACAATGTGTGCGTTTACGTTTTTAATATACAGTTTTCAATTGGTTATGCCAACTCTATAAAAATATCACTAGTATCTAAGTATAAATATATATAAAATACTATTTAATTTTTTTTTCTTTCTTCCTTCAACATAGTTATTTGTAGACATAGCATGAAAGACTTGTGGTTGATATGAGCAGTTCCATCGCTCATATGCTCGTCCATCCCATTTATCAATATAGTACATCTTGAAATAAGTAATGAACTCACATTGGGAATCTTAAAATTCAGTAAGAAAATTACCAAGAAGTGTATGAAACTGTTCTGTATTTTTTTCATACATAAGTTCCTTCCAACGCGGTCTAATATGTGCTTTTGCTTGACTCGGTGTTCGCCCAATTGATCCATGTACTTTTGCTTGAACATTTTGCATCCAAGCTCGCATCACATGCCAAATGCAATGTTGGATCGAACAGTTAGGCCAAACGTGAGCAATAGCATTATCTTCAGGCAAGCTATTATCAATTGTAAAACGTTGTGGGTTTAATCCAATTGCTGCTAATGAATGGAACCAACCAAGAAGAGGTTTTGATGATAAATCATTTGTTAATAAATAATTTATAGGAACACCACGTCCAGCAATAGGTTCACATATAACCATTATATATAAAACACCATCTTTATATTTTGATACATCATGCGTTGCATCTAATGAAACAAATCGGGCGTCTTTGAAATAGGCAAGCTGCCAAGGAGCAACAAATCCAAAAGCAAAGTCCTTTGATGTAAGACGTTCACTTGAACTTTCACCAACATCTGTTACATCAATCTATATGTGATATTGCGAGTTTTGAAAAGCTTCCAGGTGTTTTTTTACAGACTTGAAGTCATCTTTATCCAGACAGCACAATTCTTCACAATATTTACAAAGAATATTATAAACATCAACTGTGTTAATATGACCAAAACGGCTACTTTTTGCTACATGTTGATATTCACATTAAAGAAAATGCTTTATATTGCGTACATAATATCCTTTATGTAGTTCCTCAAAAATCTGTTCATTTAACTCCTTGGATTTATGAAGATACTGAACATCACCAATACTACCTGGAATATGGTCATTATGATCATTAAGATAAACAAACTCGACATTATCTTTATCATCTTCATAACAGTATACTATGAGTTGTGCTTTACATCCAATGTATTTTGATTTTTTTGAATAGGACGACGTTTCATCTCATCTTCATCATATTCATTATTTTCATCATCCATAGGGCTGAACCTTTTTCTTTTCACTTCTGGCTTTGCAATGGCATTGGAATCGAATTTTCCAAAGAATAGTGCGCTTTCTATTGTAAGATGAAACACCAGCTTAAAAATAGTAAAAAAAGACATTATTATAATTAATATATGAATATTCAGGTGATATTAGCCACTTCACCGATGGCTGCCATTGTTTTTTTGATTGTCACAGTCTCTACTATCTAGTTGACCGCGCGACCGCGCGACCTAACAACCTCACTTTATCGGGGTTAATTAAGTCTATTATTCCACTGAATTCCAAATAAAATATATAGTTCTAAAAAGCATCTGTCCTGTCAATCAAAACAAACAAAACATCAACTTCTCATTATGCTTTTTTTTCATTACTTTTTATTTATTACAATGCCTCCTAAGTATCGTCGTTTCGGCACCAATGAAAGTTTACCTTTAGAAGCTTTAGTAGAACCGGTGGATTAGGAGAAACTATACATGTTCAACGGGTTATGCCAACTGTTGATCAAAATGGAAGTCACCAAATTCTGTCTTCAATTAATCGAATCCATTTATCGGAATGGGAGGATGTGGATGAATCAACACGAAAAAGAAAACGCAGCAATGTTGAAGATCGAGTCAGAAACTGGGCCAACATTTTGTCTATGTTAACTGATGCTTTTAAGCAAGGGTGTGGTGTTCAAACATCATTACCTGAAGCTCTCACGCCGATCGAAGATCGTTTGCTTTGTCCCTGCCCTGGAAAAAGCTCAAAGTTCATTACATGCGTATTCAAATATGGTATGTGTAAAAGCAGTAAATTATTTTTAGTAACAATTCAAAAATGTTTTTTTTATTTTATTTTTGCAAATGTAGGTATTCGAGTTCCCAAGATTGAATATTGCAAAAACTGCCAGGAGCACAGTTTGCCAGTGGTATTGATGCGTCGACATTTGTTTCCACTCACCCCTAATGATCCAAATGCTGTAATCCATGTTGAGCAAATTCGCACTATGCATTTAATGCATTACATTTGCTGAACATCTATCCACGCAATTTACGAATGGGCGAACGTGGAATACCATTACCAGGTACTTTTACAAATTATAGCAATAAATGTATAGATATATGACACCTGACTTACATTCTGTCTGATATATATAAATACTTTATAGTTACCCATACCAGCTTCATTTAAGCAACGACTTGGTGAAGCACTACCTATGTATGGTAGAATAGTTCTCAATATTGAAAAAGACCATCGAATCAGTTGTAGATTGGAGAACGTATGCCCAGCATGTAAATAGATGGTATAAAAATGTTTTATTGGTCTTGATTCTTGATGGTGTATAGGAACTGCTTTTATAATACAGATCAACTAAAGAATTGAGTAATATAATATTAGAATGGGGTGAAAACAGTTGCAGCTGATGGCAATTTTCAGCTAAGCCGTTATATGAGAACGAATGATCATGCAAAGAATATTGCCTTTGATGGGCAAGACAAAGTAGATCGTTATTAGGTTAAACCTGATAACATTATCTCATATAATGAAAGAGTGTGTAATTTTTTTTGACTGCGTCATGTTATTTATAGTTGATATTTACAAAAAGTGTTTACTTGATATTTTCAGGCTGAAGAAGGCTGTACCAACTTCCAAGCCTTAAATAAAAAAGGTAGAAACAAGGCTCATTTGGATCAAACAGGCATATTTGCTTACACTTGTGGCCATGGTTATCCACTTGTTGCCACAGATATGACTACCCCAGGTGAATCATAAGTGCTTCTGGAATATATTAATACACATTGACAGGACCATAAATTTTGACCAGCATATATTATTAGGTATAGGTACACACTGCGCAAACAGTTATGAATCCGTTGGTAAAAAGCAACGAATTCGTCAACATTTTCAAACGAATCCGATCAAGAATCCGTTGTTGTTTTTAGCAATGGATTCGTACAGATGAACTTTAGTTCTGTCAGAATCCGTCTTTTTTAATCAACAGATTCTTCAATCCAAAGTGGGGGGATGGTTCTGCATATTTATTTTAGTTTACTCCTATTCTGTCTACATGCAGCATCTAAGTTTTCTTTTTTACGATGGCGTGCATAACATAACCTTATGTATACTAGTGTATATGGTAATATTAATTTATTCTAATACATTATATTTAGAATGTATGTAAACAAAGAACCAAAAAAAAGCAAAAATATATTAGATGGACGATATATGAAATAGGATAAAAGATAATATTTTATTTGATTTTTTTTATAATAATAAAAACGATACAACTAATTTAAAAGTAACTACGAATCATACTGTTTAAAGGGGTAGAATGTATTTTGTAAAACTAATAATAGGGGTATGCATTATTTGCATGTAGAATATATGAGGAGTATGCAACCAGATGAAAAACTATGTAAAGGGGAACTCAGAATAGTCAACTTGGAGAATGCCAGAGATTACTAAAAAAATTATTGCTAATCTATATAACTGGTGAAAAGAGATGTAGGAAAGTTAATTAGTAAAGAATAAAAAATAAAAGTCAAGTAAATGGTATAAAAATAATTGTGAAACGGATACTTACAATACAATACCATATAACTAAGAGTCACATTTATCTAACAAAAAAAATATATATGAATAAATTAGCTACGACGGTGAGAAAATGATAAATAAATAGTTATAATCAAAGGGATACTTAAAGTAATAAAGATACAAAGAATAGAACGGATAACCATGGTAATAAATTCAAATCCGTATTCTATAAAAAAAGAAGCATTAGATTGAGAGAAATTATTTCATTTGAACAAATAGTAAAAAAGAAAAGAAACTTACCAGATATAAAAAAAGAAAGAAATAGAGGGAAGAGAAGCAATAAATATGGATCAAGTAGCCAAGTACTTTATATACCCCCTATGTATACATTATAAAAAAAGTTAACATGCATATCAAGCTCTCTATAAAAAAAAGGATCTAGTAAAAGATATACTTTTCTTCCCTTCTTAATCTTATTACTCCTGAGGTAAAAATATTATCCTCAAATAAATTGTATTTTTTTTTAAAAAAAAAGAAATCTAACTGTTTTACCTTATCGTTACTAATTAGATGTCTTCTAACAACAACACTCGTCGCCAGCAACATGCTGATAGAATGGCGAATATCAATTTTCGTCGTTTGCAAGATGAATGTTCCACTTTGTGTGCTGAATACACCGCAATGAGAGCCCAAATGGATGCCATGTCATCTTATATGGCAAGCATTCAGCAACAACAACCTCCTCCTCCTCCTTCTCCCAACCCAGTACCTGAGATGGATAAACAACGCGTGAATGATGTGATTGTAAGATAATTTACCTTTTATTCTTTATATATCATGTAATAAATTCATTAATCAAAATTCATAGAGAAACATCCATTTGCGCCATGCTTTGTTCGCCGATGGTGCTGGATTCAATTATGATGAGACTTTCCGTTCTCGTCATAATAAAGAGGTGACAACCGTCATCTCTTCGTATTGTAAGGGTAGCCCTGGTGGTTGTGTATTAGATGACAAGGCTTTACACAGCCAAATTTTAATGTTCTTCCGTGGTCAGAAGGAAACTTCGAGATGGACAATTGGGCAACAAGCCGCCATCGATCAGCGTAAACGACGCTATAAACGGGTCTGGCATGTTAGTATAATTGAATAAAAGTTAATATAAAATTGTTCATTCAAAAGAAAATATTTCTTACAAATTATTATATAATATAGAAACTCAAGGCACGCCAAGCAGCTCACCAGAAGTATAATGCTTCATTAAAGGATCAGTATCCTGATGGTGAGAAGCTTCTGAGTCTTGAGTGTATGTCACCCGAGGTATCTGATGCTGAATCGGAGGGTAATGGCCTCGTGCGGTTTACGCCATCATTTCGAAAGCCCAATGTAAATGATAAATGTATAGTAATTAAGAGGAAAAAAAAATATTGTACTAAGCGAATTTCATTGTAAATTATATAGGTCGAAAATTTTTTTGGAGAGCTTGACAATTTGAGCAAAGGAGGAAGAAAGCGTAAAGGCATAGAAGCCAAAGAAAGATGTGTTGGCAGGGTTCGTGAGACCCCAATCAGTGAGGAAACAGTTTCTAGTTGGCCCAACTGGGCAAAATAAATTTTTTTTAACCTCTTCACCTTTTTTTATTTTTATTTTTATTTTTATATTGTGTGTTCTATTCTATATTTCTATTCTACGGGTCATTGGAATCACGACAATCTTGGATGTATTTGGGTTTCCTTGTGGTCCATATGCTACAATAGCTACTTGGGAAGAGATACGGTGAACGGGTAATATAGAGTGACGATCATCTATCATAAAACGATTACGCCACTCCTCAAGACCTTCTTGCTCGAAACGTTGTCCTGCTTCAGTACGATACCAGCGAACATATGCGAAATAATGTTGTTTTGGCACCCGATCAACAACAAGGACATGGCGGAAATAATATTGGACTTGGCCTGTCCAAGCTACAACATCACCATGTTGAAGGAATAGAGCTTGTATATGCGATCCTCGAATTGACTTTGATAATGCTGACCGGTATTGCTGACCAAATATTTCGATCGATCGGAACTTTTCCACCTCATTATAACAACATATTCTTCCTGGCGTTCGCTGCAGAATACTATAGACTCCATCATAATGTTGTTGGTAATGCTGTAACAATAATTCGTATGATTGCCCATTGAATCTTGTTTTTTGCCCTTCTGTCATTGATAATAATGTGTCTGCTGGTAGTGGCTCGCTCCCAATAACGTCGATAGTTGGATCTGAAGACAATTGATTGAAGATAAGTGGGTTGTATTGTGCTTGATTTTGTTGATAAGGTGTATGTGATTGACCAGCAATCTTTAATAAAACCTCTAGTTCTTGTGGGCGACCCGCCAAACGACTGCTTATTCTTATACGAATAAAATCAAGAGCACCAGTTTTTTCAATAAATCGTTTCATAAATGTCAATTCAAAGGAATCTTTTTGGTTTGTTTCTGCATCCTTTATAAAACCACTGTACCTCTCAAAGCTGAACAACCAATATGTATATATGGTGGAAAAATCCTCGATTGTTTCGCGTAAATGAAGATGAAGATGCATATTTGGTGTTATGCACTCTGGACCATATAAAGAAGAACAACGCCCTACGAATTCTTTCAACAATCGATCGGCATCATCAATCTCCTCATATATGATAGACGTCTTGGAAAGGATACGGCAGGCATCAACAAATTTCATCCAATTATTCAAATGGGCGGGGGGAAGTTTATTTTTGAGCACAAATGGAGAATATACTAGGCACCATGCTTTCCAGTCAGCAGCTGTCATAAATCCAAACTTGCGTTCAATTTTTCGATTCAAAGATGGGACGCCAGGTGGCAATACGATACCATCCGCCAATTCTTGCATGTCAGATCCATCAGCATTGGTGAGCAACCCATACTCTCCCCATATACGTACCATTCGATCAGCAGTTCCAAGAAAAAGGTTATGCATGGGATCTATCAAAACGCTATGCACGGGATCAAAATATGGGAGGCGGTAAATTTGTGACCATCTTGTACCTGTTTCGCGTTCTATACGTGTACGTGCTGCCTGGCTTCTTGCTTCCAACCATTGTGCTGCAGCTGATGCATTACTTTTACGAGTTCATAATCCATGTTTGCGATCAATAACATTTCCCGAATAATCGAGGTTAGACGTTCCTAGAAAAACAACAAACTCTCTTGTACATTTGTGACATACTCTGGTGCTATTGTGTGATGTGAATCCTCCTACTTTGCGAGCGGCAGGGATGTCACATGCGATGTTCAGCAAGGCGGCACGGATAGCTGTACCATTGGGTTCTTGGAATGTTGGAATAGTTATACCATTGAACAAATGAAGTAGTGATTCCACAAGAGGTTCCAAATAGGAGTTGATTTCATAAGTACTTGGCTCTTTTGGTCCAGGCATGACACCAACAAGAATAATGTTTTCGATTTTGAAATGGTCAGAACGAGGTAAATTGTTACATACGAGATATATAGCGCCACATGAATAACCACTATCGAATGGTGCGAACCAATCAATATTCAATGTAAGCATTAATGACCGTGGTGTTTCTACGAAAGGTAAACCAGTGCTGGAATCAAGGAGGTCATACCACATCATACCATCATATACGTCATTGAAGAGCCCGGGTTCCATTGGACGACTTTTCCATTGTTCAATTTTTTCTTCAAAGTTATCTCGTACAAAAAGTCGCTTCAAACTGTCTTCCAAAGGATAATACGCATATTTCTTATATGGAGTTCCACGATTATTTGTTGATGTTGATTTTATTAACGGTGTATCACAAAGAGTACCATTCATACGTCTGCTTGGGTTTGTACACCTTTCTGGACCGGGTAATGGATAAATAGTATGGCAAGTTGGACATGCACTATACATTCGAAGATCCTCGGTCAGATAATCAAGGCCAATCCATTTTTTCATACCAGCGATCGAATGTGGAATACATTGACAAATTTCTTCACCAACAAAACCACCAATCAACACAGAAATGAAGCTAATGAGAGTGTTTGCTATACGTTCAGATATGTGGTTGATTTGAAAAAGAACGAGGAATACAAAAATATAAATTAAAGGATTTAGAAGATGATCGAGTGGACTACCAGTAGGTATGTTGATTTCATGAGCTAAATATAATATATATAATGGTAATAATTAGTAACTTGGTTTTATAAATTTTTTTATTTCATCCATTTTTTTTATTCCATCCATTTTTTTTATTGCATCCGTTTTTTTTATTTCGTCTGTCTTTTTTATTTCATCCATTTTTCTTTATTTCATCCATTTTTTTTTCATTCGATTCAATATACATACCTTCATTGTCATCAACAATCGTACCATCGAACTCGATATCAATTGCCGGACGAATTTCTTCATCACTGTTAATATCATACTCTTCATCTTCATGTGGATCAAACTGCTCGGGCAAGAGACCATCTGCTATAAATATTTAAAATGGTATGCATTATTATCATTTACTTAATTTTTTTTTTCATGTATTTCCACAATATTTTATATTATTGATACCCGCAACAAATGTCAACTTACCATCAGTATATTCACCTTTGTCATTATAATCTTCGTCATAGCCGTCATCATAATCGGGAAAATTATTATTACTGACATCACCATAATAATTATTATCTATATCCATTCCTGTATCACCGTCTATGTTACACGCATGTGGTTAGTTT
>JAEPRB010000604.1:0-11651 GCA_016758965.1 Circinella minor
AAGGCATTATAGCAAGATGGATTACCACTTTATCGGAATACTCCTTTGAAATAAAATATCGTCCAGGAAAAGAAAATAGAAATGCAGATTTTCTCAGTCGCCTTGGATACTAAACAACATCACATTTTTGACCAGTATTTAGGAAGTCGTAAAAAGCTTAAATTCATTATAATTAATGTACCATATAATTCATTTTAACCCCTTTAAAAAAAATTTTTTTTTGAAGCTCTCGAACCTATATTTTTAAACAATTAAACATCGATACAAGAAAAACCAACTTACCTCACCTCTCCTAAAAACAACCTAAATCAATACAAAACACAAATCGGACATCACATAACATTAACTTAAACAGAATACTTCATCATGGACGATACTAAATTAACCATACTACAATACTACCTGGACACGTTAGAATACCCTACAGGTATTACAAGACAACAACAACAAAGATACATTGATTCACAAAGCAAACATTATTTTGTTTACAACGATCGACTATATCGAAGAGACAAGGACAATAATCCACGACTTGTATTAACTAAACAAGAAGCAAATAACGCCATTTATTTTCACCATTTTCATCCTATGGGTGGCCATTTTCTATTTTTTAACACATATCACAAGATTGCCAGACGCTATTATTGGGAAGGCATGAAGAAAGATATAGAAGATGCCATTTCACGATGTGATCGCTGTCAAAAACAAGGAAAGCCAACTTTAAATGAATCATTACACCCAATTCCTGTTGAGCCCACTCCTTGGTCAAGAGTAGTTTTAGACATAAAACATTTCAGACCTTCAAGAAAAGGCAATCGCTATGTAGTGGCCGCCATTGATGCATTTACAAAAACAGTTGAAGCCAAAGCATTAAGATACGCAAACAGTACCGAAATAAGTATATTTTTATACGAAGATGTCATTTGTCGCCATGGATGCCCATCCATTATAATTACAGACAATGGTCTTCCTTTTGCAAATAAACTTGTTGAAGAAGTATGCAAACAATTCTCCATAGAATGGCGTAGAGGACGTTTTTACCATCCAGAATCACAGGGTATTATAGAGCGCTTTAACAGAAGTTTAGGACAATTATTAAAGAAAAGACTAATAGAAGAAAAAGATGATTGGTGTTCCTATCTTGCAGCTAGCGTATTTGCATACCATACAATAGTACAAAATACTGTGAAAGTATCTCCGTTCAAATTATTATATGGAGTGGAAGCAAGAACTCCTTTCGACAATACTATAGAAGGTTCCAATATAACTGAAGAATGGTCAGAAGAACAACTATCAAAAAGAATTGAAAAACAACTCGAGTTACTACAAAACATACGAAAGAATGCAGACGCGTCAATAAAAATATCACAAAAAAATCAAAAAGCCATGATAGAGAAGAAAATATTAGGAAAAAAGAAACATTTAATGCAACCACCTTTCGAAATAGGAGATGCTGTACAAGTCTTTAAATCAATGGTACAAACAAGTTTTAGTGGAAAAATTGACGAAACCTGGGATGGTCCTTTTATTGTGGTCGAGAAAAATAATAAAAGTGGTTACAAACTTGCATCGATGAAAGGAGAACCATTAAAAGGCACTGTCCATGGAAATCGATTACGATCATATAAATTGCCAAACGTACAATTTCGACCTTCTTTCACATCTTCTAATCCTATTACTGATCATCTAAATCTTTTACAAGACATTGAAAATATGAATAACAATCAAAATAATGATCTTGAAAACTGGATAATCCCAGAAGCTAGCAATCGAAATTCGAATTCCGTTGTTGATGATGAATTCATCGATATTGATTTTATTTTAAATGGTCCGAGTGCTACCGAACCCACTTCTCAAGAACCAACTGCAGAAACCACTAGAGAACCGAGGAGTACAAACGGCCAACCCCTTGAAATAGAAGGCGAAGCAAGAAACTTGGAAAATTTTGTATACTTATCGACAACTCTGCAACTATCTCCTTATACACAGTCCCTAATACAAGAATTAAGTTGGTATGAGGCATACCGAGCAAATATCAAGAAGAACCGAGACGAAGTAATAAAATGCATAGCAAATGAGATCGCCGGTTCTGACAACCTTGTTAAATTTATTGATGGAAGATTTGCTAAAGGAACAAAACAGATCCTTGAAGCTAATGGAATTTCATCAACAGAAATGTTGAACCCTGAAAACCAATTTAGGCGAAGATTAGCCAAAGAACTCAAGAGGAAGCTAAATTAAGCTCTCATAATATTATTTATATTGTCATTTATATTTATATTTGCAATCCCAATTTAATTTTACATTATTATCAAAATAACAAAAGAAAACACAAACAAACAATTAAAAAAAAATTTTTTTTGTTGCTATATCCTGAATGTTAAGGGGTAAAATCTGGAACTCTTTCAGATACCACTGCAACTCCATACGAAAACTCTTGTAACCACCTTCGAAAATGGAACCGAATCCAAAAACTAGTAATCTTCTCGCTACAAATGAAGAAAGTCACATACACCAAGGGATTGGTATCATGGAAAAAAAATGTATAAAAAAAAGGTCTTTACCAGACGCTCAAAAACGCTATCCTACTTTAGTCTATTTTTTTTTCTCTTTCTTTTTCTACAATGAATTCCTCTATTTCTTCAAATTCAATCAAATCACATATCGAATCACTTTCAGAAGTCTCAGACCAATATCTTCCAGAAAGAGCTGGATGGGAATTCTCTTGTGAAGAAAACAATAATGCCGACATTTGGAATCAAGACAAAACTGCGATTATACCAGAATTAACAGTACAATACAATGGCAGCACTTTATTTCAGCCCTACGACCCAAAATTTTTACCTCCGTTGAAATTTAATGATAATGAAGAATTATACAAAGAGAACGGATATTATTTTGATCTCGTACATGAGGTTGTGAATTTGAAAATGACACACATAAAGTTGTTGCAAAATATCGATAAAACGAGAAAACTTCTCGCAAATCGAATCACCTACCGACTTTTGCCACTAATGTGGAAACAAAAAAACAGTCAAGATCGCCAAGAACTTGTTCGAAAATATATCGCCACTCATATTCATGATACCTATCTCACTGATGACAAAGAATTGCATCTTTTAATCGAACAATATTATAAGAACCTTCTTTCAGCTGGATTTCCCCACACACTTCCTTCACGGGACATGAATTTTTAAAGCCGGGGGGCCTGTTACATCCCTTTTTCTCTTAGTTTTTTTATATATATATATATCCCTTATATTTTTTTCTTTATTTATTTATTTATTCTTATCGTCTCTTTATATAATCAATATCATCTCTTTATTATCATTATCATCTCTTTATCATTATCATCATCATTATCATCATCATTATTATTATTATTCTAAATAAATATCAACCGTTTTACAAGCAGTAATAACTAAATTTAACCGTGACCAATAAGATCCGTTTTTACCTGAAATTGGATTCGATTTTACCTAGAATCAGATTTGATTTTACCTGGAATCAGATTCGATTTTACCTGAAATTGGATTCGATTTTACCTGGAACAAGATCCGTTTTTACCTGAAATTGGATTCGATTTTACCTGGAATCAGATTCCATTTTACCTGAATTTGTATTCACTTTCACCTGGAACAAGATTCGAATTAAGGAGTTACGTAGATAATTAAATAATTAATATAAAAAGGATAGTTTCTTCCTTTCAAACAAAATAACAATTAGTTCACTCTCTTTCATTTTTATTGAAATAAACTCTTTTCCCGACTATTTGATCAGTTGAATTTGCTGGTTATAAAAACTGCCCTTTTATTTATTTTTCTTTTTATTGATTAAGTTATTGATATAACTTTCCTTATTCCTTGAGTCTTTTACTCGGAATTTTTTATATTTTCTTTTTATTTTATTAATTATGATCTGAACGGGACGTAACACTATGATGAGAGCGGTATCTTCGTGATGTAAATTTTTCTACAAGTTTAAATGCTTCAGTTACACTATTCATATCATTATATGCATGAATGTAGCGCCAACAGCGGTTGTAATAGCGGCGGATCTCTAGAGGTGGGGAGTCGGGAGGGGATACTTGATCAAGAAATCCATCCAAATTATCGCTTAAAGCTTTGTATGTATAACTGCATTCTTTTCTAGCAATGCGCTTAGCAGATCCCCAATACCTTTCAATCCAATTTGTTTCACAATGGTATTTTGGGTAAAGTGCGAACAAGTGACCAGCTTTATTGACAGCTTCATGCAATGCAGTCTTTTGAGCAACAAAATCAGGTTGGGCAGCAAGCATATGGAATGGGCAGCAGGTGTGGTCAAAATTAGCTTCTTTGCCACAGTTAGTTTTCCAATGCTTCTTTTTGGCTTCAAATTCCTCCCATCGTCCAAGACCATGCTCTTCTAAGATTGTTCTTAATCCTTTCAATTTCCATATACGTTCCTCTTTTAAACCTTTTTTTATTTGCCTTTGGTTTACTTCTAAGGTATAAAAGTTTTAGATATGTTGTTCTCTGTCACTACCCATATATTTGCCAGGTAAAATTACACGTTCATCAACAGACTTAAGAATTTTATCTTTTAAACCAAAGCGACTTTCAATTTTTGCACTAGGTGCATAAGCATTGTGGTTGCTTGATTGATCGAAGATGAGATAAATACGAGTAGTAAAATAGAAAGATGGGACTAAAGTAAATATAGTTGAGAATCTGTTTATTCCTAAAATAAAATAACTACTCTTTTATATCTTTTCTAAATTATGTAACTATCTTATTTTATCCGATCATGGCTAAACTATGTTTTATACGAATGGATGAGAGGACCTATTATATTTGTTCTATTATAAATATTAATTCTAGATCATTCTCTGAAACTGTTTATGACAGTTATTACTAATCTCATTCTTTCTTTGATGTTCCTTTATTATCCGGATTAATAATAAGAACGAATCAAAATAAATAATAGTGTTTAATTGGTTATATCTTTTACCCTTGACGGAATGATGTTTGACCGATTATTCATGAATGGATGGAATATATGTGTTATTATAGTGGTTCACCACAGAAGAGAAAGAGTGCTTGACAGCCAGGATGAAGTTTCTCAAATAACGGGATAGCATCATCTTTTAGTTGTTTTACCATATCTTTTGAAGTCCAATAGCCATCACGGTTGGTACCGGCATGAAAAAATGTGCGTGATTTCCACCCCTGGATGCGCATTGTGCCATGACATGGGCATTGAAACTCACTAACCATGATTGAACCACCAGGAGTTTTTTTTCGAATGGGATTTTCCCCCTCGTGGAGCCAGAGATTGGTTTTGCAATCATTAGAATAAAAGGTAGATTCATCATGTGTGACCATGCATGACAATCTTCTTTTGCCCTTCTACTAAGTTAGGTTGCAAAACCTTACTGACATCATCTTCATCATAAATTTCCATAAAATGGCTATATTCGACCATTTTAGAAGCCCATTCTTACCGATATTTTACAACATCATTGCGTTCATGTCCATCGAAATAAATCCTTTTATTAACACGGTATGTGTAGCCCCATTCGTTCAAATAATTATGAAGTACAGATGAAGAAATATGACCAGGAAGAGCATATCGATCAGGGACAATGATATTGTTTATATATTTAAGCAACTCTGGCATGCTTCTCTTTTCTGGTTTGGTGTTTTTCAACCATTGGATTGCTGCTGTTTTAACATCCTCATCACTTAAGAGCGAAAGCTGTTTTATATGTTTTCCCTGCTGATGAGGCGAAATTTTACCAAAACGCAGATACTCTTTAGCATAGGATCTAATTGCCCTAGCACGATAATGCTCAGAGGGAATAATCCATGCGGTTGTAGCTGCCATTTGAGATGCTTCTACTGCTCCTTTGCCTCCGATAATTTCTTTAAAATATGCATGAACACCAATATGCTTTCTCAGTTCGTAATTGTGCATAGCTCGTTCACCATCTTCTTTGTATTCATAATTGGTGAAACAATTGGCGTCAGTTTGTTATATGCCTCTTTTATTGTCATAGAATATGAAAAATCTTCCAAGACTTCCTCTTCAAAACTGGCCAGCTCGTGTTGTTGGTTATTAACAGAGGTGGAGAGTGCTGGTGCTGGTGAGAAAAAGGCGGTGATTTCCATACTACCTTTCTTTTTCTCATTTGCTTGCTTTTCATGGTAATACTTGACAGTTCTGCTATTTCCCCAGTACTTTCCGCGAGAACCAGCTTCTACTTCCTTATTATATTTGATAGGAATAGGAGAGGGGAGTGTAATTTCAACTGATTGCAATTCAGCAAGAGCCTCGAAATCATTTGAATCTTCTTCAGTAACATTGACATCCTCCTCAATACGAGCAACCTTTTGGAAACGATTATTTTTTGAGTTTTTTTGTTGTTCTCGTGCGCGTTTTTGTCTTTTATTGAGGGCTCCCATAGTTGTGAAATAAGAATAAGAAAGAGTAATTAGTGCAGTAACAAGTAGGAGCTCTAATCAAAAGTAGAGACTTTGTGTAACCATGAGTCATACTCGTGTTACACAATACCTATCCTTTGTTCAAATATTAGGTTTACTTAGTAAAATAGCATATTTTGACAAAACTTTGAAGTGACAAATCTCGACGAAAAATGTTTTTTTCTAAAAACTGTTCTATAACATCTCTTCAGAATACTTCAATTAATATATATTACGGCTCAAAAAGTTTATAGCTTTATTTCTGACAATTTTTTGTCAATTCTTATTCTACCCCTTATTTTGATGGTTTAAGTCAGGATACACCTTAAATACTTTGGTTATTTCACTCGTCTTTTTATATATTTACATTTTATATATACCATTAATAAATTATATAAAAACAGGTATAAGAAAGAGTTTATGATCCAAGTTGCAATTCTATCAGCAGATCACACTGGGAATCTTTATACTTATCGCAAACCTTTGTTGAATGAGCTCCGGATCCTCCAGGATGCAGGAATGAAAGTCACCTGTGATGATGGTGAATTCTCACTCAAAGTGCACTTGATGCTAGCCTCAGGAGATATCATCAGTGTTCAAGAACTTATTCATCATAAAGGTCATTCATCAGACTATGGTTGCCGCCAATGTCGTATACTATCAACATCTTTAATTAGCCCAGCCAGTAAAGGGCGTGCTTGCTATTATCCTGGAATAGTTGCAATGTCATCTCCACGACCTGTTGAGGATTTCTCCCAAAGAAATTCTGTAAGAATCAAGAAGTTTTGTTAATTTCTTTTTCACTTTATATTACTTTTTTGTTCTTACCAAGTGGGGTTTTTTTTTGCTTCTTAAATTGTAGGAATTTGATATAAAAAAGAAAACAGAGTTTTCTGAATTGAAATCCTTTCATGGATATACGTTTTTTGGCTTGGATGAAATGCATCTCATTAGGGCCAATTGCACAAGTAAAATTTGGTCAATGATTTCTGGTGAATTCCCAAATGTTAATTCCACATTTGAGTTGGATAATACAACATGTAAGGCTATTGGTGCTACAATCGCTAAATCAACATCAAACATCCCGTCGTCTATTTTTGAAGGCACATTTCGTGGTCAGTACATATATATTTTTTAAGAGTATATTACATCTCATTATAATAAAAAAAATTAACAAATCTACCTATTTTTTAGACATCTTCAAAAAGAGAGGCAGTATGCGATCAGTTGATTAGATCGTATTCATGCAATGTGTCTTGCCAACTTTGGTTTTTGAACAACTAGCACGGGAATACGGGCCATATGCACCGCAAGTAGAGGCCCTTATGTCATACGTAATTGGATGCTGCCTAGCCCTTCAATGGGAAATCGATCAAGACAACCTTGTCAATATCAAAAAGTAATGTATATAACAATCTAAATAAATTTACACTTTTTAATATTTTGCTAACATCATCATAATAGACACCTTCAAAACTGGCACTTACATATGAAGAATGAAGTCGACAATAACATGTATACAATTAATTTTCATTTGCTTCGACATATCCACGGTATAGTGAAAGCCCTTAGTCCCCTCAGAGCTTATAGTACAAGATCAGCCGAGCACTCAATTGGTAAATAATCAAAATGTTCAAGAGTCCCAAAAAAAAACGCAATCACCTTGCTCATTATTTTCTTTGTAGGCTTCTTCAAAAAACATGTAAAATCACGAGTTTTACCTGGGGAAAATGCTGGTAACGTCATCAAATGGCAACTACTCATACGAAATTTCAGTCGCATATATTATGGAGATGGTTATTTAGGCGAGGAACCTGAAAAAGACGAGTACACAGTACCTGGTTATCCTCATATTGAATTATGGGATCCCTGCCACTGCAAAAAAAGTGGGGTATTACAATTGTGATACCCTGTTGAGATCCTATTGATATCCTGTTGATTTTCAAAGTATTATTAGGGTATCAGCTATTGATATCTTAGGTATGCTCAGAATATTAGCTTGCCGTTTTTGACAGCATCAACATGCCGTTTTTAACTGTATCAGCATGCCGTTTTTAACTGTATCAGCATGCCGTTTTTAACTGTATCAACCATTTTATATTCAAGATATCAGCATGGTGTTTTTACGTGTATAAACCCTTTTATATTCAATATATCAATAGGGGGTTTCAAAAATGAAAAATTCGATTTTTGAAATCTGCGAAATTTCGCAGATTTGTAGATTTCGCAGATTTCAAAATTTAAACTACAGAACCAATTAAAATCCCTTGTGTAGTAACTGGCCAATGGTGCAAGTTCTTTTTTGTTTTCTTATGTTGTACCTGCAAAGTGACCTGTGGGATTTTTTTGTTACTTCTTTCTTTTGTTATTTCTTTCTTTCAACATGGTTAAACTTTCACAAAAACAACGCGCAATTAAGCGAATTCATTCAAAAGTCAGAACATTAGAATATCGTAAAGCATCAATGTTCACAGGATCTCGAGAATATAACGATACTCAAGGAGAAATTGACGAACTCATGCAAATTGCTAAAGGGATTGAAAATTATCATTACCTTAACCCACGCCGAAATGTTCCAAAGCTTACAGAATACGCACTGTTTTTCTTTTCATGGGACAATATTGAATTTCGAGGCATAGTCCGTATGAATAAATCGACATTTAAATTACTGACCAAAAAGATTGCAGAGGACGAAGTGTTTAAACCAAAAGACAATGGGCGGAAGCAGAGACCTGTATGGTTTCAGTTAGCATGTACCTTGGAACGGTTAGCTCACGATGGTACTGGGCGGTCTGTACATAGTATTGCACGTCAATGGGGTGTCGCTTCTGGGTCAGTCAGTACCTACATGAAACGTGTTATAACAGCACTCGATGACCTTTCCCCCAAATATATCAAGTGGCCCGACGAAGCAGAACGTAGACAAATAGCAAGTTGCATCCAAGAATCCTATAACTTCCCTTCTTGTGTTGGGTTTATTGATGGGACCCACATGGTTTTGTCACAAAAACCAAAAAAACAAGGGGAGGTTTACTTTAATCGCAAACAGCGTTATTCGATGAATGTGCAAGCTATTTGTGATCACAGGAGAATAATTCGACATCTGCAAGTTGGATTACCTGGCTGTTTCAGTGACTCGACGGCGCATAAAATGTCGTCAGTTTACAAACACCCTCTTGATCATTTTTCTGAAAATGAATATATCCTTGGTGATTCAGGGTATGCACTATCCAAACGTTTGCTGACTCCATATAAAGAACCAGCAATGCGAGGCAATGACGACAATAAGAATTTCAATGAGATGCATTCTTCTGCACGAGTTGCAATTGAGAATACGTTTGGAATTTGGAAAGGAAGATGGCGATATCTTAAAGGTATCCCATTACAGTTACGAAACGATAATGAATTTCACTATTTAAATCGTATTGTCAAGGCCACTGCAGTATTGCATAACTTTCTGCTATTAAATAATGATGACTGGGATCCTCAAGTAAGCAGTGCTGAACAAGATGTTTCTTCGAATGAACCTGAGACAGATGATGTCAACCTATGGCGTGAATCCATCAAGACGATCATTTTACAAAAATAAACTTAACATTTTCCAAAATAATTTTTTATTGCTGATCATCCTTTACAATGTATCAGAAAATCGAGTCCACAATTCTTCTGTTTCATCTGGAGTATAGCCATTGATGAGAAGCTTTTGTATGAATTTCATTTTGGTTGCTAATTCACGATCATCTGCTTTTTTGAATAAAATGGCCCTTTTGAGCTCAAGTTTCTCTCGAGCAAGTTGTAATTTGTCTCGAGCAAGTTGCATTTCGGCGGCATGTTTTTTATTCTCAAGCTTGATACGGTCTTTCTCCAACTTAAGCCGTTTCGTACCTTGGTCGTCATAAGCAGCAGTGAAGTTACCATGACGTTTAGGCATTGGAGCTACATCTTCATCCACGTCATCCACGTCATCTTCTCCTTCATCGTCATTTTCGTCTTCATCTTCACCTTCATCTTCCACATCTTCTTCCACATCTTCTTCACTTTCATCTTCACCTTCATCTTCCACATCTTCTTCCACATCTTCAATATCCTCTTCATCATTATCACATTCGCCATCGTGAAAAGGAATGGCATCCTCATATTCGCTTTCGAAAGCTCGCACCACCTGGCTTCCAGCTCCTATGACATTATCATCCACGACTGGTTCATTAGATACAGCAGTAGTATCTTCGCGCGTCATCTGGTGATCGTTGTCTGTTGGATCAGTGACTGGAGCCAGAGTGCTCGCATACCGAAACGAACGAGGAGCAGCGCCACTTTCCTCATGATATGATGGACTGACATTTTCTCTGTGCTGGTACAATGCCTTTAATCTCGTGTATCCATAACACATACTTTCTTTTTTAGCTTCAATAGTCTGAATGCCCTTTTTCCGATCACTATCCGTTATTCCCCAACCAGTAGCGCCTAAACCATCGTCGCCACACAAGTTGAACACCTTTTTGAAGTTTTGAAACCATTTTTCAAAACGCGATTTAGCACTAATTGTGGTCCAACCTGCTCCAACCTTTTGAGCCATAAGTGCATAGATTTCTGTTTTACGTGTTTTTCTGTTATCGTTTTTAGGAACACTAGATTTGTGGATTCCACAGAGACATTCGAAATTTTCGGGAACTTCAATAATGCGTAACATTACTTCATATTGTTCACGGGTACAATGTTTTCCATTGCGTGAAGATGCAGCATTTGAGTTGTTTTCGTTGGACATGTTCAGATAAAAGTGAAAAAAAAAAATTGAGAGAACTAAAAATAATAAACTTTATTGAAATAAACGCATTTTTTATCACAAATCCCCAGGAACAGACTCCGACGCAGATTTCAATTTCGCAGATTTCACGAAAACTGCGAAAAAAATTCATTTTTGAAACCCCCTACTATTACTATTTAGTAAAGGGTAGTTCTACCTGTGCGATTTTTTTTTCTTAACGGTGCGATTTTTTTCTCGCGGGTTTTCAATTGTAGTGGTACAGCGCCAACACCCACAGCCAATCCTTTTATGATATTAACAGTACGACTTCTCTTACTAAACATACTTCATTAAGATTCTATACAATTTATTTTTCTACAATAACTCCTTATGAATGATATTCGCTTTATTTAATTTTGCACACTTGAAACCATTATAATAAA
>JAEPRB010000605.1:0-11595 GCA_016758965.1 Circinella minor
TGGGTTGACTATGCTGCTACTCTGTTTCGTGATGAGGCTGATACCTGGTGGAGACAGCAAGAACTACTACATGCTAATGATGACTGGCTCGACTTTAAGAAACGGTTCTTGGCAAATTTTAGTCCCCTGAATCATCGTCAGTTGGCTCGTGATCGTTTGGCTGCTTTAATTCAAACTGGTACTGTCGCCGATTATGTCACACAATTTCAGGCTGTGTGGTTGTCGGTGCCTACTATGGGAGCAGAAGAAGCTCTAGATCGTTTCCAACGTGGACTACACCCACAAATCAGGTTGCAAGTTATGACGCGTTTTCCTGAAACCCCTGATGTAGCTATGAACTTGGCTTTCGCTGTCGAAGCGGCACAACAACATAGCCAAACTATTGTAGGTAATGGTTCCCGTTTTCATCAGCAACCTCAACATACACAACACGTTTATTCTCAACTGGCTCCTGAATATTTACGTACGTCTGGTGTTGCTCCAATGGATTTATATGCCATCCAATCAAGAGGACCTAGACAATGGCGTTCGTCTGGTCATGGAGGATCTAATTGGCGTTCCCAAGGTAATCGTCGCAATAGTAATGATCATGAGAAGCAGTGTTACAACTGTAGTGGTTTTGGTCATCTAGCTCGTTTTTGTTCCTCTCCTCGTCGTCAACAAAGTCAAGGCCGCCAAGGCAATCAAGCTCGATGGAACCAGGGAAAAGGCCAAGCGCGTCGGAATTAAAGGGAGTTCCTTCGCGCACCAATCCATCCTTTCATCGATCCCTTAATGTGGTTGAAGCTGCTGTTCCGGAGGTACCAGAAGGTGAACTAATTGATTTGTCAGAGGATCAAGATGACGAATCTAAGGCATTACAACAAACATTAGAAGAGGATAAAAAATATTTTGATTCATTGTTATCAATAAAAGAGACTGATTTACCCCTGTATATGATGTCATGTAATGGCTGTTCTGTGAATGTTATGATTGATTCAGGTGCAAGTGGCTGTTATGTTGCATTAAAAATTGTTGCTGGTTTACCAACTCGTTTGGTTTCAAATCGTGAGGTGGAAACAGCTGGTGGTCATATTTTGGCAATAAATAAGCAAGTCAATCTTCCATTAGATGCCCAAGGTTATAAACATCAAATCTCTGCTTATGTTCTTGATACAAAATTCGATATAATTCTTGGACGCAATTGGCTCAAGATGGTCCAGCCAGTACCTGATTGGGAATTAGACACATGGATTATTCGTCAGGATAAACAAGCCTATGTCCTCCGTCCTACCCTAACCCGTCATCTTCCTGAATTGGCTTATTTGATTTCTCATCGTCAAGTCCAGCATTTAGAACGTTACAAGAAAATTGATGATTTGTTCATTTGTTACGTGCACCCTAATAATGACAATGATAGTGTTGTTTTCACTCGAGATGGTGAACAGTTGATGGCTGAATTTCCTGATGTATTTCAAGATAAGTTACCCGGACTACCTCCAGACCGCGGAATTGAGCATGTCATTGATACTGGCGATGCTGTTCCGATTTCACGCCCACCTTACAAAATGAGTCCCTTGGAGTTGGATGAATTGAAACGACAACTCAAGGAATTATTGGATTTACGCTTGATTCGGCCTAGTTCATCACCATGGGGTGCACCTGTTTTATACGTTCATAAGGCTGGTGATCCATCATCAGGAACTCCTCCTTCCTTGAGACTTTGTATTGACTATCGTGCAATTAATCGAGTTACCCGTCGAATTGATGTACCACTTCCTCGTATTGATGAATGTCTAGAACGTCTCCATAGTATGAAGTACTTTTCAAAGCTTGACCTAAAATCTGGATATCATCAGCTTCAGATACAAGAAGATGATATTGAGAAGACTAGTTTTAATACAAGGTATGGCTCATTTGAATGGTTGGTTTTATTATTTGGGTTGAAGAATTCACCATCCGTTTTTCAAAAATGGATGAACAAAGTCCTTGGTGATTGTCTTGATACGTTTGTGATGGTATATCTCGATGATATCTTGATTATGAGCAAAACTCGAGAAGAACATGAACGCCATGTACGTGAGGTGCTGAACTGATTCCAAGAACACCAAATCATTGCCAATAAAAAGAAGTGTGAATTTTTTAAAACCGAATTGGAGTTTGTTGGTTATAAGGTTACTGCTGCTGGTATTTTGCCGTCTAAAAAAAAGGTACAAGCGATTCAGGACTGGCCAGTTTGTAAAAATGTCTAAGAAGTTCGTCAGTTTATTGGATTGGCGTCACATTACAGAAGGTGGATTCGTGGTTTTTCGTCGTTGAGTTCTGTGTTAACTGATTTAACAAAAGGGACGGGAATAAAGAAAAGCATTACGTGGACTCCAGAGTGCCAAGCCGCTTTTGAAGAAATAAAAGCCCGATTATGTGATGCACCTGTTTTGATTGCCCCCAATCCGGAAAAACCTTATATAATTGAAGTGGATTCATCTGATTTTGCTGTTGGTAGTGTTTTGCTACAAGAGGGGGATGATGGGCGTCTCCATCCCTTAGCATATGAATCAAAAAAATTATCTGCTGCCGAACGAAATTATCCTGCTCAAGAGCGCGAATTGTTAGCAATTCTACATGCATTACGAACTTGGCGTTGCTTCATTGATGGTCGACGTTACACAATTTTTTCTGATCATCATCCACTCAAGTATTTCCGTTCTCAAACTAAATCTACTCCTAGGTTAACAAGATGGATTGCCAAAATTGAATTGTACGACCCAGATATTCAATACAAACCAGGTCGCGACAATCATATACCTGATTTGCTCTCACGACGGGATGGACCTAGTTGTATTACGGATGAAAAATCTTTGGAGCCTGATTTTTTATATGCTGTTAAAGCCATTCAAGAATCGGATTGGCCAAAATTTTATGCATTTGGTGAAGAACAATGGCCGTCGGTCTATAAAGATCTTTTGGCAAAGCATCAAGATAAATTTGTGGTTCGAAATGATCAAGTTTTCCGTAAAGTCAAATCTGGTAATACCATACATGAAGCCCGTTATGTTTTATTTGCTCGTCGTGCTGATTTGGTTGAAAGCTTCCATAAATCAATTGGTCATGCTGGTAATTTTACTGTTTTTGATTTAATGAAAACACGATGGTGGTGGCCAGATATGCGTTCTGACATTCAAGAATGGTTAGCTGCTTGTCCCCAGTGTCAACTCGCGTCTCGTGCGGATCAAAATGTTCATCATGCTCCTATGAAGCCTTTGGATGTACCACCTGTTTTTTCCCGTTGGCATTTAGACTTCATTGGGGAATTACCTACTACCATCAATGGAAATCGTTGGCTCCTTGTTGCTGTTGACTATGCTACAAATTGGACTATTGCTTGTGCAGTTCCCGATGCCACAGGTGAAGCCATTGCTAACTTTCTTTATGAAGAAATTGTACTGCCATTTTCGTGTCCTGTTGAAATCTTCACTGATCGAGGTGCTAATTTCATGTCTAATGTCTTGAATCATTATTTGGGCCGTCTTAAAACAAATCACTTAAGAACAAGTGCCTTTCACGCACGTAGTAATAGCAAGGTCGAGAGAACCAATGGCATATTAAAACAAATGTTGCGTAAATATGCTCATGGTCAAATTCATTGTTGGGATCGTTTTGTGTCACCTGCCGTTTTTGCTTGTCGGGTACGAAAACATCGCACTACTGGATACAGTCCTTATTTTTTGGTTTATGGTGTTGAACCAAAATTGCCTGGTGATTTTCTTCCTCCTTTTATTGACGTTGCTGAACAAGAACAAGATAAATCTATAACTATTAAAGGTCGTGTGGTTGAAGCACGTAAATTGCGGGAAGCTCGCCTTATTGCTGAAGAAAAATTAAAAAATAATGCTGCCAAGGATAAAGCCAAATGGGATGCACAACTGAAACCGCAAATTTTTTCTGTTGGAGATCATGTGCTTATGCGTCATGAAAATAAGTTTAGTCTCGAATATAACTGGAAAGGCCCCTTTAAGGTGATTGCTACAAATTTGGATTCTGATATATATCAATTGGATTTACATGGTCAAGTTTATCGATCTTGGGTCCACACTGATCGTTTACGTCCTATTCATGTCAATTCTATTATTTCTGATGCTCCATGGTTTGATCCTACTGCTGTTTATGCTGCTGAACGTGCCGAATTAAAATCTACTGGTCATCTTGCGCTATTGTACGAGGACGTCCAACAATCTGGAGAGGGGGTATTGTCGTAGTCAAAAATAACAGTTACATCCATTTTCCTTTTTGGATTATTTTTGTGTTACTTCTTTATAAAGATATTCGATTTTTATGATGCCACATAGTTGTATCCATATCACCGTCACCTTACCATAGTATCCATTTGAACACGTATATATTCCATAGTCATGAACACGTATTCAATCCACAATCACTCCATGTATATTATTATTATTAGCTTTTACATATAATTATCATTATTCACAGTAGTTAGAAAAACATATAAATATCCGTTCATAATTAAAACAATAAACATTATCTTTCAACTTCTATTTTATTCTTTTATTATCTTTTGTTCTATTCTATTTTCTATTGGTTGGCTACGGTATTGATCCACCAAAAATATTACGACAATTGTCATAGCTATAAATAGTAGTGACTCTACTTTTCCTTTTTTATCCATTTGTGATACTTCTTTTGTAAACGTACACTGGACATAAAATGTTTTTTAGCCAGCTCAAACTCGGCTCAAACCACAAGTTTGAGCTCGTTTGAGCTGGCTAAGTTATTAAGTTTGAGAAATTTTAAGAATTGGTAAGCAGACTTTTTATCTGCTGAAATGAGTTAAAACTGTTAGTTTGAGCAGTTAAAACCAGATCAATCTTTTACTTTTAGCAGTTTGAGCAATCTCGATCTATAAGTTTGAGTCTTTGAGAAAAACGATGAGAGGCTCACAACAACTTTAATCTTCTCCTCTATTGGTTAATGTTCCATGTTACACCTTTTGATCAAAGTATCATATTGGTAGGTTTTTTTTATACATGACATACATAGCCTTCAGTATTGGCTCAATTCTTTCAGACATTTTAAAACTATCATTTGGTATTGGCTTATTATTCTTTTAAATTGATCAAATCATCTGCTTTTTATTTCCTTTTATATATATAAAGAAGTATCTTTTATTTATTTATTTATCTTTTTTATCTACTATACTAAAATAAATATATAATTTCTACTATAATAAAAGCTAACCTATTTTATCTAAATTTACAATATTATGAGTCTTCGTTTACTATATAACGAACTAAGCATGATCTATTTAAAATACCTTGGAATAAATATAACTATAAATATAACAAAAATATGATGTAGATAAATAACACCAAATGAATCATAATAAGAAAAACGCGAAATGAAACTATACCGTCCTATAGAAAAAAAAAGGAATTTCAGTATATGAAAATGTTCATGCAATAATATTGAAGAGGAATTAGTTATGCCATAAATAATATGTTTACGCAATAATATTGAAAAAACAAACGATTAGTCAGATTATAAAATCATGTTCACGCAATAATATAAAGAAAAAAAAGATTAGTTAAGCTATAAATAAAATAGTTATGGAATAATTTTGAAGAGATAAATAACATGTTTCCATGAAAACCATTACTATAGAAGAAAATAAACTTAATAGTTATGAGAAATCGATAAAGCCATATGATAAAGATATGAAAAAAAGAAGTACATACCTGCCATATCTTTGAGCTTAAAGAAGTGCCCTATTACATATGGTAAAATTTCTATACATGTTATTTCCCTTTTATTTTTGGTAGCATTCGTCTATTACCTGTTTTTTTCTATTTACCCTAGCTTTTGGCAAACATATTCTTCATAATACAATCAATAACTGGAATGGATGTACCTTAGCAAACTATTTATTCACCAGTGAATATGATTAAGATGAGTAAGAGTATACAAGTTCATTTAAAAGGGGATATGTAAGCAAGTAAAAAAAAACATTGGTACCTATGTCAAAGTACCAAACGCGCGTATAGCTCTGTTTCAAACAAAAGTAGATATAGTAAAGTTGGATAGACAAAATAAAAAAAAGTGGAGAAAAAAAAGCAGATATGTTAGGGCTTGTGAATCGTTATTGAAAGAATACACGGAGATAGGGCATGTAAGCGCACACAAAAAATAAATAAAAAAAAACTATAGTTACTACCTGTAGTAAGCATAAGATACAAGGAAGTCATCGAGTAAGCATAAGCATATGAGCTAGATAAAAACAAGGATATGGTTAATGAATAAAAAGATTAAAGATTAAATTAAGGGCAAAACAAATGAGTAAAAGAGTACGCGTAATTAGGCCAAAAAAAGAATATTACAACTACCTGTGTCAAGCCTATGAGAACCAACATATAAACCTGATTACCGGACAAGAGCATCTATATGGTGCATTCTGTCTTAAACTGTCAAAATAATTTGAATCCCGACATAAAAACTTGATCGCTATGAAATATTTTTGACATCAAGTAATCAACTTTTTGGCACATGGAATATATTTATTTTTGTATTCTAAATCTATCGCTCGTTTTGTTTTTGAAAAAAACTTATTTTTCATCAAGTTCATAGCTTTCAAAGTTTTGTCAGAATGTGAAAATTTACTAAGTAAAGCCAAGAAATTGACATAGGGATTCTCAGGGAGATAGGATGGCAAAAGCAGTGTGTAACAGTAAATAGCATATGGGTAATAAATTAGCCGTAACTATGTATTTGTCAGCAAATAAAATATGTATTTCATCCACTTAAAATTGGCCAGTCAAACATTATTTCCACTTAAAATAAATATGAAAACCAATTAAACAATATTATTTATTATTATTTTTTTCCAAGGTTCCAAAAAAAAATTTGGGTTCCCAGTAAAATTGGAACCTGTCGAAGTAATAACTAATGTTATTGGACAACTTTTTGTCAAATAACAATTGTTATTAACTTTTGGGTTCCCACTTTCGTTCCTTGCATATTACTCACTATGGTACTTTATTCGACTGAAACTCTTTAATATGCGACTGATTGTCTAAATCTACAGAAAATATTCAATTTTGACAATTTTGAAGATTTCCAGTCTCTGCCATTTCAAGATAAACAGTTGTTTCAGTAGATTTCCAGTATATTTAATAATATTATCCACAGCTTTTTCATAGATTCCCAGTATATTTGATAATATTATCCATAGATTTTTCATAGATACTCAGTATATTTAATAATATTATCCATAAATTTTTCAGAAAATATATTAATGCTATGTATATCCAACTCTAAATATCACCAATTTAATAGGGCAATCAGAATATTCTTTTATTTATTGACCAATATTAATATCATGCCATGTATCCTTGTAACTATGCTAATAATCTCACCACCAAACACCCTATAATAGCGCATACATACTAACATGATACCCGTCACATCTTTTCGCTCTTATTACTTCTTGTTTTTTCTTCGCTTCGATCTCCAGTTTGGTTCGTCATGCTTGTCGTTTGTACTTGGGATCGTACGTTGTGTTTTTGATACTTTGCGATTGTTTTCGTTCATACTTCCCTTCCCTTTATCCTCGCTATTTATCTTCTTTTTAGTTTGGATACTCCTTTCATCTTGATTCTTTCGTTTCAAACCACGGTTGGATGTCTTTTTATTAGTGCTATGCCCACCACCTTCATCTGAATTGGAGTCGTCATCTGAACTGGAGTTGTTATCAGAGCTATCATCCGAACTAGAGTTACCATCTAGATTAGAGCTGTCACCCGAGCTAGAGCTATCATCCGAGCTAGAGCTATCATCCGAGCTAGAACTATCATCCGAACTAGAGCTGTCACCCGAAGTAAAACATTCTTTTGAACTTGAGGAATGATCTGAGTCATCATCGCTACCATGTACTTGTTTGTTTTGATTGCTATATATATTTATCTCACATCATATGAGTAATATTCAACAATAATCATTAACCTTGTTATATCCTGACTTACTCCATATTTTTGACATACTGATCTAACTTTTCGATTTGCTCATCTAATTTAGCTAAACAACAGTAGCAGTTAGTATATTAAGTAGTTATTATAATAGTGCTTCTGGATATATTTATAGAGAAAAAATAACCTGGAGAAAGGATATTAGTTCTATGGTTTGCTTGAGTTTCATGGTTTGTTCCTGCTTCATGACTAGAGTCAACGTGGCTAATTGGGTCAAAGGCGTTAACAGGTTCATTGCTGTTGTCCTTATTTCTTTTACAAGAGCCATTTCCTTGTTCAACATTTTGCCAATGCTTCGAGAGCATAAGGCGTGCACCCCAGCGACCAGTACATGCTTTCAAGGGAAGGTATGCTGCAGCATCGTGTTCGATTTGGCGGTACATTTCAGAATGGTAACGCTTGACATTTTTCCATTGCAAAGTTTTGTCAAGGTTATGTCTGTTTTTACATCGCTGTACAACCTCTTTCGCAATTTCTTGAGCATGACAAAGCCTTGACTCCATTTGCGACTCTTCAAGTGCAGGCAAGTTGGTTTCGACACGGTATTTCTTAAGAAGCCATACGAATAAATCGCGACTATACTGTCTTTTTCGAATTATGTTCATTTTCTTCTTCTTGTCAAATACTTCAACACTTGGTAGATCAATCAAAACCGCTGGTAACCTACTTCCTTGATTCGAATCAACCGTCGCGACTTCTTGATTGTTCATTTCAAGTAGATTAACTAGTCGATTGTTAATTGTTGTGTTTTGTTTGATGGCTTTTTTAATACTTTTCATTTCTTTTTTATTTTGCTTTTTTTGTTCATTTAGTGAACGTTCTAAACGAATTATCGCCAATTCCATGTTTGATTTTGAATATTTGCCTGATTTATGTTTTCCTAAACCCATTGTTGTTAGAATATAAAGTGAGATGTGTGAAGTATAAATTTAAGTAGAGAAAAAAAAAGGAGAGAAAAAAAGTGGGAAAAAAAGCTGAGGAGAAACAAAACTTAATACAAATCGGTCAGTAAACCCAGTTCTTCATTTTGCATAACTTTCGTTTCGGGCCAAACAATGTATCTTCTATTGGAAGTTGCTGTATAAACTGGTGCAATGGAATATATATCACCAACAGAAACAACAATATGTTTATAGTTAGCTAATTTTTTCGTATATGGAATCCCATCGACAGATAAATTTACTTCCCATATTTTAATAAGTCCAAGTAATCTGGTAAGGCCTCCTTGACTGTGTCGAAAGTAAAAAATTACTTCACCAAAGTAATGTCTTGGTTTTCTTTTTATCTCATGTCTTCTCTTGCACTTGTCTACATCTATCACCATTAATACGTAAAAGTCATCACATCTGGTATCTGCACGCTCTCGATATGAGCTTCCAATTATGTCTTTCGAGCTGATGAATAAACGGGCTCCAGCCTCGATAAAGGGGTTAATGTTTCCCAAATTGTTCAAGTGTACGTTCCAATAATCATTCAGTAGCTTGTTAAGGTTATACTGCGTATAATCATCGATGAGTCCGTTCCAAAGAGGTGGCCATACTTCAGGCGCATTGCAATCAGCTAAATCTGTAAGTACTTTTTTAGTTGTACTTGTTACCTGGGTATGGAGCCTATCCGTAAAGCGCTTGGCGGCAAGATCAAGCATAACATTTCCGGCGTTAATTCCTGGAGCAGATGGGGATCTAACTTTTCGTTTAATTTCACCTAAAGCTCTTTCATTAGAGAAAGCAGAGTACATCTGTGGTGGACCCATTGCAAGTGTAATTTCTTTCAGGTGACGAAGGTAATGCTGATTTATAGTGAAGATCTTTTCGTTGATATTCCCAATGTTAACTTGTTGGACAAGGAACTGAAGCCATTTCCAAACATACTGTATATATCCAACTTCCGCAAATCACTGCTTGTAATAACTTTTTGGAATACAATGGTGTATACGTGTGTTAGTCCAATCACTGCTTCTCTCGCTCCAGGGTCTTTGATGTGTTCGATGATTATTGTTGGAGTTACATATAGCATCATATTAATCCATTCAATAGATTTCAAGCCTTTCTTTTTGAATAAATTTTTTGTACATGCGTCAAGTGAAGAGGGAATTGTCCACTTTGAATCCGTAATTGCTTTACCTATTTGCGTCCTAATACTGGTTTTTAAAAAAAGTGGGTTATCTTTCTTACCAAATGCACCACATATAATTTTCCATAGCTGTTTAGCTACACCAGAAAGTAAATGCATGATATCGAGTCCAAAAAATTCACACCCTTTAAAGCTTCTGAGTTTGGCAAACTCTGATTTAGATCGGATGCCAAACCGCTTTTCACCCTTCTTGAGTTTCTTTTTCGTAAATACAGATAATGGCCTTTGCTTCGGGATTGGATAGCGCTTTGCCTTGAAATACATTCCACGTGATAAGACCGATTCCCCTTTTATAATACAAAGTCTACACCCATATCTTAAATTGAGAATATAAAAATAATAATGCGGCTACAAATTTCACTTTTTTTTAGTTGTAACATATGAAATGAATTTTGAGAGATGCCTTGAATTATGGCCTTGGTGAAGCATTATCTTAGCTGTTGCTGGGATATCGCCCGTTCCTATTATTATCATATTAGTAATTCTAGTAACCACAAGAAAATATTAAGTTATGTATTTGAAAAACTCTTATCGTCATTTTTCATCAATGTGTATATATACCTAATAAAAGATGTAAGTGTACATGATATATAACTCCATCATCACCTTCGACATCTATACCAATCTCTTGAGCATCTTCTAGTTCTTTCAACATCGGTTTCAGAAATGATATCAGGTCTTTCGGTTCGTGCGGGCCAGGTATAATCGCCAACTGAATCATTCGGTCGTTTTCATAGCGGATAAGAGGTGATAGATTCAAAACAACGAGATTTATAATGGTTAACTGGTGATTCTTAGCCGTAAACCCGTCGTTATACAATAATAAAGCAACATCAAGATCATTTTTAAAAAGACCTTCTTCTCGTAACTGGTGGTACACGCTCCCATCATATACGTCACTGTAAATCCCTTCTGAAGCTATGGAATTGAAATTTGCCTGATACATAAGTTCCTCCCGTGTTGTTTCATCCCGAATAAGTAGAGCAATCTGCTCTTTAAGAGGTAACTGCATCATTGTCGAATGTGGTATTAAATTACTAGTGGTACCATCCCTGTTACGCTTTTTTTTATTGTATCTCGGCTCACCACAGTGCTTGCAGCGTTTTCTTTTACTATCAGGCATGAACATCATACATCCGTTATTACACATGTCGTACTTTATTGGTCGAACAGGATATTCTTTTTCAATCAACAACGATCTTGCTTGTTTATACAGTAAGTATTCGCTAAACCGGTACTCGTTAAACCGGTATTTCGCTAAACCGGTAGTGTCTCTCAATTATTTTTTATATACTTAGTAAAATACCGGTAATTCCCTAAACTGGTATCCGGTGAACCTTTCCAAATATTTACCGGAGTTATATTAGTCTTTTTTCCTTATATATATATATATGTGTGTGTGTATATAGATAATATTAATTTTTTTATTGGTTCTGTGATCAAATCGGAT
>JAEPRB010000606.1:0-11494 GCA_016758965.1 Circinella minor
ATTCAGCAGAGTTATGTTTGAGCTTAGTAAAATCCAATCCATGTTCTTCTTCTAAAGCTTGGATAATACCAAGTGCCATTAATGCGGTCACACCTTGACTATTGGGTGGCATTTCCCAAATAGTCCATTCATGATAATCAAAGGAGATCGGATCAACCATTTCAGATTCATGAGAAGCTAAATCTTGATGTGTCAATAACCCTCCACGAGTTTTGACAGCATCGACAATGGCATCAGCAATACGACCTTTATAAAATCCATCTTTACCTTCTGTAGCAATTGTTCTTAAAGCTCTAATATAGTAATGATTTTTAAACTTAATAATATCTTTTCTATTATACCATTATGATTTGAGATAAAAAAAAAAAAAAAACTTTGGTTGATAATTTACTCTGCGAGTTTAGGTAATTGCATTATTTCACCTTCAGCTGGAGAACGTATACCATCGACTAATATGTTGTCTTTATGATCGTTCACTTCCTTCAACATTTGCTCTTCTTGTTTCCACTACATAAAAAAAAAAATTCAATTGATTATCATTTTTTTTTATTCTTCTGGTTTTCGTATAAATCAACTCGTACGTACCACGTATGATGCTATCTGACACACAGGAAATCTATATACATAATATATGTGTAACCCAACAAAAGTTATATTTATTAATTATGAGTAGTTGATAATTGTAACACAAAAAAGTAAATATCTGTTAAGCTTTACCCGTTTTCAGCCAACACAATAGCAGGTTGGAGTAAGGTTCCCAAATCTAACTTTCCAGATCCGAAATGTTTGACGGTATCGGCCCATGCAGCTACTGCACCAGGTACAGTGACTGTATGAATGTTAAAAGAAGGAAGTGTTTCTTTTTCAAGTAGATTATGTTGATGAAGATATTCAGTCGTAAGAGCTGCAGGGGTCCTGTTTCATATAATTAGCTTAACATTTGATTGTTATAAAGGATTAATTTTTTCCAGCATAATTATCACGTATCAAAATATTTACCTTCCAGTGCCGTTTATGCCTCGAACAATGCATTTCTTAGAATTATAAAATAAACACGAAGCATCGCCTCCAGGACCTGTGGATCCGGGCTCTATATACATATATATTTAAAATTATTTTAGTCTTCTGACTATTTGATGCATGAATTCGCTACAATAAAGAACCAAATAAGTTTTTTTTTTTTTTTGGTTGTTTACCAGTTACACCGAGAGCAGCAGCTATATGATCAAATAGAGTATGTTATATTTCTATAATGATTAACACTAATATTGTATATGTATTATACTATCCTATCATAAACAAAATATGGAATTTTAATATGTACCAACTGCAACAGCTGCATCCTAGAGAAGAAGTAGTTAGTTATACAGTGTAGGATTTATGTAGACTTATAAATTCTTCTTCTGGATATACGTACAGCTGCATTTCCACCTTGACGAAGAATATCAATCCCAACTTGTGAAGCAAGTGGTTGTCTAACATCAGCAATCAACATTCATAGAAATTGAATTAGCTTTTTTTTTTTCTTTTTTTTTGCCTTTTCATCCAGTAAGTAGAAAAACGAAAAAATAGACATACGATGTTGAAACCATGCCATGAATTCCATGTACAACAGAACGACGGGAAGTATATGGTAGAGTAGACGAGGACATTATGCTCTTATATCAATTTTCTTGTTATTCGTAATAACTTCAATACCCAGTTTGATATAAATAAGATTCTCTATTTTATACTCTATTAACAAAAGAGAGAGAAAAAAGGGGGTGGATGCAAGTACGTTTCCGGAGTGATGATTGTATCCAAAAGATGTCATAAAAACTCTCATGCATAGTTTTGCATGATTAAAATGTTTGAGCCAGTTTACGCCTGTGTGTTATTAAAGTTTTGCCCATTTTTGTTTGATTCTTACAGCACTATTTTGTATTACAAGAAAAATAAAAAACCATTTCGAATACGTGCAGAAAAAGAATTAAGGGGTAACGTAAACATGTTTTTTGTACTATTTTAATCACAACCTTAACGATCAAAAATATATTATTCCATAAGCGCATATTAGCTATTCTTAATTCTTTTATCATTTTTCTTTAATGACTTTTTGTCTTTTTTATTATATTTAATTTTGTCATCTCTTCTTAATATTGTCATTTAACATACATATTATGGCTAATAATAGTCAATTTCTAAATGAACATTTAAATGATGCGAAAAGTCAACAACATGGTAAAGATAAGACCGCATCCTCTCTCAAGGACAAATATATGCATAATGATCACAAGAGTATAATATCAGGTATGATGGGATGACAGAAAATAATGCTAATAATAACAAAACATTTTCTTCACTGTAACCTTTTTTTATATCTTTTATAATGATAGAAGCAACTAAAAAAGTAAACAATAATGGCGTAGAGCAACATGCTCCAGATGATACGGAAGAAATAGAACCGAATGATAACAGAAAATTTCATCAGCAGTCTGTTATGAGTGTAACCAGTTCTTCTATTCCAAAACAAAAAATATTACCATTAATTCACAAGAATATAGGACAAGATTTGTCATCAACTACAAAGTGGATTGTATTCGGTATTGTGCTCGTATCGCAAATTTTGTAAGTTTTTATTTTTTTTGGTCATTTTTGCGTATTTTATAGTATAGATATGTGTATATATCAGAAATAGTGTTTAATGATAAATATAATAATGTATTTTTTTTCTTTATTTCAGGAACCAGGCATCGATTAATGCATTTGTAAATATTTTCTAGCTTTTTATATTGCTACTTTAAGTCACATATACATATAGATCCCAAATACTGATCATCTTAGTTATGATAGTACCCTGCATTACCAGAAATTCAAAAAGATTTAAACACGACCCCCACAATGGCAAATGCTATTGGTAAGTGTCCTATTTTTTTTCCTGCTTTTTCAAAAATAAGTTAGACCAAGTATTTATCAGCTTTACTAAAATATGTAGTGTCAATTCAATCACTTTTATCTGGATTATTGGTATGAATATGCATAAATCATTTTTCTGTTTTTGGATATCCAGTCCATTAATAAAAAAATTGATTTATTAATATAATAGAGCGCAGTATGGGCCTCATATTCAGATGGATATGGTACTGTATAATTAGAGTAATATGATAACATGGAGATTTGAAAAAAAAATGATTAAATTTTCTTCCAATAAAACGTTAGGACGTAGACCCGTGTTTATCCTATCCAACTTTTTCGCAGTGGCAGGAAACATCGGTTCTGCCTTAGCTGGAAACATTCACACACTGATTGGCGTCCAAGTTATAAGTGCAGTTGGTACTGCTGCTGTCAGTTTAGTATTTAGTTATTTTTGTATAAGCCTTAGTATAAAATATTTTATTTACTAATTTTATTGGTACAAACAATAGGCTTACGCATTAGGCGTTGGAATTATTAGTGATATTTTCAAAGATCATGAAAAAGGTAGGGCGTTATCATGGAATGCTGCAATGAATCCATACTCCATGGCGGTAGCGTAAGTATTGATACTTGGTTATTGTTGTTATGGCAACTGTGTACAATAAAAAAAACCAGATCCAGTAAAATAATAATGACACTCAACAATTTAAATACCATAGACCTTTAGTAGGCGGTGTTCTGACACAATACTTTGGATGGCGTAGTATTTTTTGGTTTTTTGTAATAGCTTACAGTCTTTTATGGATTGCCATTGTCATTTTACTACCTGAAACTAGTAATTCAGAACAGCGATCTGATGATAACGCTATAACGTCGTATGACAATGAGAAAAACAAATCAGAAACTACAAAGAAAAAAAGAAGAATCATCAATCCTTTTTCTTCATTAAAGCTACTCAGATTTCCTAACATGTTGATGGTCTGTGTATATCTTGGATTAATGTTAGTATTGCGTATTTTTATATACATACAGAAAAAGTAAATGTTCATCAAAAAAAGCTGATTTCCCTTTCTAACCATACTAATATTTTTCATATTTTATACGTATACGGAATGATAAAGTGGATTTACAAACAACGTTATGGGAATTTCATTTGCATGGGCATATAGCAATGAATATCATTTTACATCAACACTCGTTGGGTTTTTTTATTTAGTTGGATTAGTAGGGAATACTGCTGGAACTTGGCTTGGAGGCTGTATGTCGGATAGAATTTACATGCGTCGAGTTACAAAGGCTCAAGAAAACAATCAGGAAATATTCCCAGAAATGCGACTGAGTCAAGTTGGAGTTTTAATGGCAGTCTTTTCCATGGCTGGCTCCTATATTACATATGGATGGTGCATTGAAAAACAAGTCCATTTTTCAGTTGGTATCATTTGTCAAGCATTTGGTAAAGATTGTTTATTTTGACATGATCTATTTGTTATATGGTATAAAGGTGAATGATGAGATGTTTTTTTTAACACGTAATTTTATTATAACACTCTAGTACTATTTGGAGTTACCTTTGCAACATGTTTTTTAAATGTGTACGCTGTACAATCGTTTCCAAAACATGGATCTTCTGCTCAAGGTATGTCTATTCCTTATTATTATACAACAAGAGTAAACTTCAATTATTATTACTAAGGGCTTATTTTATCTATAGCATGCATACAGACTATCAAATGTATATTATTTGCTATTGGTAGATTATGGGCAATTGATTTACAAAACGTGTTGGGTATCGGAATTCTGTATACAATTTTTGCAGGAGTACTATTTGTAACTTGCCCATTTGTGACTTATATTCAGCATAATTGTAAAAAATGGCAACGAAATCAAAAACTAATAAATTGTTAAAAAAAAAAAAAATAATATTAATAAGAATAAAAGTTGACACGATCCAGATATTGATATGAAATTTTCAACGGAACTATGTATGTCCAATAAAATAGTAAAAGCTGATAAGTTAACCACCGAGAACGTATGGAAAAGGTTTCCCTTGTGTAACATATTTTTTAAAAAGTTGAATTTGCAGTTTTAAACAATCGAAATGTATTTTTATATTTGCTGTGATAAAATCATTTTTTTTCTCTTCTTCTTTTGAATCACAATCACCATGTCAATAAACCATTTCATTGACAAAGCAGTAGTACCATTACTAACAATCCCTGTACTATCAACATTAAATACCACAACTTTGTCTCTACGTTTTGAAAGAGTGCAAGAACAAATGACAATCGACGCTTTATTGATGCATGTGGCAGTAGCAGTAATAAAAAGAAGAATCGAAACAAGAACAAAAGTGAAAGGAAAAGAATAACCATAGAAACAATAAATACATTGATCCAATTGAAATCTTACTCTTCAGTTTAGCATTCATGATATCTTTTCAGCTTAATCAGAAAGATTGTGTCGTGATTATGGGTGTCCAAATTATGGTGGGAATGTGTACCAGCTATCCTCACCATTGTTTGGAATTCAGTTGAACTCCTCAATTATTTCCATGACCTTGTAAATATATCCATTCACTGCTTTCTTGTTCCACACGTCAAAAAATCAATTTTTGGTCATTCTCATCATAATGCAAACGATCTCTTTCACATGATGCGTATTGCTTATCAATATTATTGTACTCAGACAATGTATTTTTGTAAGTATGATAATTCATATAATATATATATATATATATATATATTCTTTACTTTATTTAATTCTCATCATTATCACTATGTACAGTTAATAATTACTTATTTAAATATAACAAAAATATAGGGATAGATGCGTGTCATGTTAATGATCGTGAACAATTTTTAAAATATTTACAACTCCTTGTCAAACACCTCACCGAGGTGGAATTTACCTGACACAACGAAAATATAGCATTTGTTGTTCATGTGATGTCTATTTTTCCAAAGCCTAATTTCTTTTCTTTCAAAACTTATGCCACTCAAGAACCGGATGATATGTATCCTCAAGACCCAACATTTGATGCTTACCAAGAAATGCTTCCAGTAGATGATACAGTATTTACAAATTTGACATACTTGTCTCTTGGCGCCACATTGCACAAATATGATCGTCTGTATCCTTATTTTTTAAAACGTTGTCCCAATTTGCTTTGTTTACGTATTGGTTTATTTGATGGTGGTCAAACATATGTCGAATTACCTTATACTCCAGAGTTCGAATTTGTCACAACAAGTCTAACTGGCCGTTATTCGAATGAAATTTGTCATCGAGAACATACAACAACAGATATCGAGTTTTTTTTTAAATTGTGTCCACGATCGGAATACGTATCTCGAATTTGATAATAGTGTAGATGATGATTTAACGGGGAATTTGTGCTATTATCAAGTCATGAAGAAAAATAATCTGTTATCATATCGTCGTTCTCAGCAGTGATATATTTTCTTCCCAGGCTCCTGGTGTAGGATATACCGTTATTCCATCATCGTCATCATTAAAAAATTCTTTAACCACTACATCTGGTAGTACAGTACCAGCGGCACAACAAGATCAGCGCCAATCTGAAACTAGTAATTACATTAGCAACGATAACAGCCGTTTAAAATTACTTTTAGTACTTGAGTTAATTGATTATCATCCACATTAAATTATTCTTATAATCAGAATATATCAAGCAACATTAGAACATTTGGAATTAAATGTTTGTGAACTTTCAACAAGTGGAATTGACTGCAATGGTCAGACAATTGGCACTTTGATTTACCAATGTCCAAATTTGGAAGACGTTGATATCTCATATACAGGAGACAATATTCATTCTACCTATTATCTTTGCCATCGAGGAGCTATTTTTTTTTGAAGAGCTTGACCTTTTTTTTACAATTGTAACAGTATCCTACGCTTTGTAATGAATAAGGCTTTCTATGGATTGTTACGAAAATTCATTCGAACGGGTGATGTAAGTACACTTTGCTCAATTGAAACCAACGCCGTCAACAACAAGATTTCGAACCTTCTCATCACACTTTCATTATTATCTTCTACTATACATTTGGTGGATTCATTCGATCTGGCCTGGTCCAAAAATAATAAAAAGCTTACTTTAATTCACGATATAAGGTTCCCAATTTAACTAGCTTACGACGTTGCATGTTTGATCTACCACCTAATGTTCTCATGTAAATTACCAATAAGTATAAAAAAAGTTGATAAGCTCCAATTTTTACGGATCATCCATCTCAGTATTTGGTTTACAGAACTTTTTGCATCATGCTGGCAAGAACCTTGAGGTGCGTCGTGGTTAAAGTCATGGGTGTGAAGGAAAAGCCAGTAACAATGTGTTTATATGGTAATCAAAGAAATCGACAACATTTACGGTATTAAAACCAGAACAATAATTTAGCAGTAACCAAATTACATTTTTTTTAAAAAAAAGTTTGCAAAATAGTACTATTCCATCGATTGATAAACCAAAAAAAAAAAATTCTTTTTCTTTTCACCCCCTTGTTTTTTTTGCATAAACTCAACACATCATTTCTATTGTTACAATACAAACTAGTAATAATAGTAATAAAAAAAATTGCTTAATTAAAAAACAATTTTGCATTCTTTATCAAAAAACTGTAACCCGCTATTTTCTTTGTAGCTACTACATCCTTGCTAAATATTATATTCATTGATATATGTAACATCAGACATTATATTAGTTGTATTGTTTTAGATACGCATCAACGGTTTTTTTTTAATAAAGTATAGAAAGTACGTATTATAATTTGGAAAAACGACTTTCTCTTGGAGAGATTCTTTCATATGTTTGCTTTGACAGATAATCAGTTGGACTAGGAACAAAGTGATCTTTTAAGTTACGGATATCAACCATCTCAGGTTTTATGTCATCGATTGTTTTAGCTCCCATTAGCATCATACAAGTTTCTAACTCATTCTATAAAAAATTGCAGTATTTCCAAAATATATTATTCAGTATTAGAGTATATGCTTATGCTTTTTACTACTATTACTTTACCTGAAATAATTTTAAAAGATGGTCAACACCTTTATCACCGTAACATGCCATTGCATACTATTATATACATAATTAATATTTTTCTTTATACTATTTTTTTGTTGCTTATAGTTATTATGATGACACAGATGTCCTCTTCTTAGTTATTTTATCTATACATACCAGTGAAGGTCTACCAATCCCTACACCTCTGGCTCCCAGAGCAATTGCTTTAAAAATATCACTACCACGTCGAATACCACCATCAATATATACATCAAAATCCTTCTTTGGGTCACAACCTTCACGTTTTAAAGCATGAATAACTTCAGGCAAAATTTCAATAGGTGACGGCGCAAAATCAAGCTGGCGTCCACCATGATTTGACAAAACGATACCTTGACATCCATGGCTCCATGCAAGAACTGCATCTTCCCAACATTGAACTCCTTTGAGAAATAAGGGAATTTTAGTAATCGACTTGAGCCACGCAATATCTTTCCAACTCAAGGATGGATCAATAATAGAACCTCTTTTATTTTTACTACTCATACTATTATTTTTGGGACCTTTTGTAGTATCAGTATTACAGGTGCGTTTACAATTATTTGTCTTTCTTTTATCGTCTTCTGTTTTATCTTTGTTAGATAATTTATCATTCTTTTGTTTTCGACGTAAATATTTCTCGCGACGGCCTATTTATTGTTTGCTTTAGTAAAAGTAATGATTATTTTAAATTATGTATATTTATCTTGTTATTTCGATTTTAATTGATACGTACCTACGGTGGCTAGATCAACTGTGATAAATAGTCCTCGGATACCTTTTTTTTCTACTTGTTCAACAATTCTTTGTGTAATTTGACGATCCGTATCCACATAAAGCTGAAACCATTGTGCTTGGTCTGCATGAATTCGTGCATTTACAATGTCACCAAGACTGCAAGCTGACAAGGTAGGAATCATTTGAATAATATTGCAGCGACCTGCAGCTCTTGCTAACACTTTTTCAGCATCAGGATGAGCCAATTTATTCATTGCAGTAGCAGAAATATATAATGGCATGGATACTTTGGTTCCTGATAATGTCGTAGTCGTATTCACTTTAGAAACATTTATCATGACTCGAGGACGTAACCATATTCTATGATAAGCATTATGATTTTCACGCATTGAAATTTCGTCCTGAGCACCCGCAGAAAAATAATACCATGCATCTTTTCTGAGAATTAACCTTGCAATAGCTAATATACACGTAAAGATTGTTACCATACTTAAAGAAAAAAAAGTTTTGTACCCCTCTTTACCCCTTAATTCCAATCATTATGTTTCTTCTTTTCAACCAATCAAATATTATTTTATTGTACATGATGCTCAAAGCTATATTACTTACATTCAAAATCAAAAGAGTTATATACTTCTTCTAATCGCGGCATTTTTTCACGAGCGAGTTGGACTTCGTTGTCTTCTTTTGTTTCTTGTACAGTCTTTACCATAGCCTTTAATTCTTCAGGATCAACTTGTCCCATATACACATCTGGTGATAAAAATCGTTCAATAATATCAAATGAATGAATTTGATCAAACATTTCTGTTGCGTCCTTTCCAGCATGCTTAAGAATCACGTGTTCACCTCCCGCGTGTTGTGGAAGGAAATGTGTTAAATCATAGACTTTACCGTGTATAACTATCCACAGATCATCTTTTTTTTTTTTTTTTTTTACAATATATCAATTTTAACATATATATAGTTCGCCTTCAATACGTGGGAAAGAAAAAGAAAAGAAAGATACGTATTTATAAAATAAATGAGATAGTTTACCTTCTTGATCATGTTGAGCAACTTCATTCAGTGAGATGGTTTTCATTATTAATATTGAAGATAATAATATCTACGTAAGAAAGTTTGCGTTTGAATGGTACGTAAGAGAAAGAAAAAGATCACACAAGTCAAATAAAGGAGGTTTATTTTGTAAAAGTAAATAAATAAATTATAAAGTATTATAAGTTATAAATATATCTGTAACTAATAAAATGCTTCACGGTCCATGCGAAGTTTCTGAAGTTATTATATAGAATATTTATGAGAAAATGTGCCAACAAATATGCTGAACGAAATAATGCAAAACAGATAAATTATGTATTAAGACAAAGCGTCCCCCTTTTTTCAAAAATAAGAAATAGGGGGGTTGAACTTTATTAATAAAAAGAAAAAAAAATGCTGTCTCAATTGGTGGTATTAAAAAATAAGATATTTTAAAAGTGCTACACACATTTTCTACGGTTGAATGGATCAATACATAACTACTCTTTATTTTCGTAATGTATAATAAGAACGAATACTAAAAAAAAAAATAGCTGTTGAGAAAGATAATTTTAAAATTTAGAGAGGAGGTGTAAGGGGATTGCTTGCCCATCACCTCGAGGATCACTTCCAGCAGCTAATACAACAATTGATGATTTTCCATTTATACCACGATGCCCCTGTCTTTTTTTTGCACGAATAATTTGTCCACGACCAAAAATTGAACGGTCATATCCCTTGAAAAGTTGACAAGTATGTCCCATAGCTTCCAATTGTTTGATAGTTTCAGGTGCCATACCATCTTCGATACATACAATACAGTTATTTAAGTTTGTAAGATTAACTGTAAATTCATGGTCGGTATCACCAATTGATGGAGGAGGAGAAACACAAATTCGTGGAAGATCAAGGGTATGTTGCGGATTGGTAAGGTAGTGCATCAAATTCATAATAACTTGAACATGAGCTTGCGGTTGTGCGTATGCACCCATGACTATTTTTTTTGATAACATGATATACACTATTATTATTATATGATGCTCGCTCATGCCAAAAAAAAAAAAAAAGAGAAGTCTTTGTATTATCTATATATCACAAAACACAAATACCGTACCACCGAAACAAGCTTCGAGTTCATGTTTGTAATCACCATTAGTACTTGTATGGGCCTTTCTTGTGATCATTGCAGGTATCATAGTATGGTAAGGCCTTTTACTGGGACCAATACAATTTGGATGCCCTTCAACTGTAAGAAAATTGAGGCCACGGTTATGAATAGGGAATTCACAATTCTCAGGAACAATATGAGACTATGTTTTATAGTAATTGTTATACACACAAAAAAAAGAGTCAATAATAAACATCCTATTAAAAAGAAAAAGAGCAAAAAATAATAATAAAATAACTTACACCAAAAGCATCACAGTTTGAACCCTAAACAAAACAACAAAGAAAAAGGGAGTTATAGATTTGTCAGCAATGTGATTTTATATTAATTACAACCTGTCTCAATTTGTTATATGTTGCTTTTACGTACCATAAAACTACAAGCATTTCCATCTTTATCAACAGCAGAAAAATAAACTGTATCACACGTTCTATCTGGATATCCTTTCTCAATCGTGTTATTTCTCTTTTTAAAATTGATCAATTTGGCTCGTTCAGAAAGATATTTCTTGCTTAATAGCTTTTTGGTAGCCACAGGCAAATCTACTTGCGGATCAGTAACATAGTAACGAGTATCAGCAAATGCCAAGCGCATGACCTCAATCATTA